>WNNJ02003295.1:0-199806 GCA_012934845.2 Pomphorhynchus laevis | reverse complement strand
ATATAATATATATAATATATAATATATTATATATGGATATAAATAGATATATTATATATAATATATCTATTATATTATAATATATTATATTATACGTTAAAAAATTGTCTTGGTTATTATAATTCTTACATTCCAGATTATTCCTGTCACTTCCAGATTATTCCTGTCAGTTCCGCTTGCTACGCTCGCGGATTGAGCTCATTCTCTCGATAAAAGGTCATGCCTAGAAAAGCGCGATCACAGATCCCTGTTTCTGATCAAGCATCTTCCACATCGGAATGCAATGATGATTATACCAGTTTTGATGTCGTATGCGATTTCAAAGATTGTGATGTATGGACACTTGTTCTTGTTAAAATATCCGACCGCTCCGTGTATAAACGTAAACAGTTCACATGCGATTTGGTACATCGGTACGACTATTACAGTTATCCTGCTTCTCTACTTCTGTATCACACATGATCACTCAGACCAATACTGCTTTGGATGTTTCCCTCGCATCAACGTCTAACTTCGCATCTTATAATCCTATTATTGAACCTACTCTCTCGCACACTGCTCGTTCAACTACTAACCAAACTTCCATTCATCGTTCTCATTCTAACAATGCTAACGGTAAAGCTTTTCATCTCGTACCTCCTCTTTTCTATTCCTTCCCAATCTAAATAAATCTCAAACTTCTTTATACCTCTTCACGTACTCCTTACTCTACCTCCCCCTCATCACTTCTCGATAATTTACATCATTCCGTAAAAATAATATCCAGTAACATATCCGATCAACCGATTCAACACTCACTCCTTTTACACATTCTCCAACCAATCTTAATTTTCCTTACTCTACCTCCCACGTATCACTTTCCAATAATCTACATCCTTCCGTCAAAATTATTTCCAGTAACATTTCCAATCAACTGATTCAACACTCCACTCCTGTCACACATGCCCCAACCTCTTAATTCTCCTTACTCTACCTCCCACGTATCACTTCCAAATAATTTGCATCATTCCTTTAAAATCATCTCCAGTCATATCTCTGATCAACCGATTCAACACCCCGCTCCTGTCACACTTGCTCCAACCAATATAAATTCTCTATCAACACCCCTGTCATTTCCACTTCTATCTGCTAATATGCCTCGACTCCTACCAGCTCTGTCCGTCCACCACTTCCACGAAATCGCTTTCCTTCGCGCGACCGCTGTATTATCATATCAAACTTAAAACTTTCCGAATCTGCTTCTCCACAATCTCGCCCTGATTATTTAGATGCTTTTAGGTCTATTCTAGCAACCATTCTTCCTGATGATAACCCATCCCTCTTCAATAATATTGTTCCTGTATCCTTTATTCGTTTTAACAAATCCACTAAATCTAATCATCTCAGTCCTCCACTCTTAAAAATCGTTTTCCGACATAGTTCACATGCATCTTCGGTACTCTCACAACGTTTTAAACTTCTTACCACTTCATCTACTTGTCGTATCTTTACTGACCGCTCTCCTTATGATATTGCCCAGCTATATTGCTCGCATTGAGAAACATCGACGTGAAACAAACGGCGAGTCATCCTAATTAATACGTCAAATCAACGGAAATTTTCACGTTGTACACACAAGGCCAAAAATTCGATGGCGTCCCATCTCCCCCTTGTCTTCTTCGCTAGTCGATCTCGCTCCTAAGCATACTTTTCGTCTTAGTCTATTCAACACTCGTTCCATTCGTCATTAAGCTGATATGCTCCTTGATATCTTCGATCAATTATCTATCGATATTCTCTGCATTACCGAATCCTGGCACTATGACTCCGACGATCTTGTTATTCGTCGTCTATGTCGCTCTGGTTGTTCTCTAGTTGAATCAGTTCGTCCAATTGCCTCTTATACATCTACTTCTAACCATGACGGTATTGTTGCCATTGCTCGTCACCCAATGTCTCTACGTAAAATTAACGTTAACATCCGTTACACCTCGTTCGAATTACTCATATGCAGATTATCAACTCCTTCCCTCTGGAACTTGTGATTGTATACCGTCCAGGTTCAGTTGCCCCCTCACGTATCTTCTTTAACGACCTTGCAGATCTTCTTTCTCACTGTTTATTGTCTTATACTCCTTCCTTTGTTCTCGGTGACTTTAACATTCGTCTTGATCGCCCGGCTGACTCTGACTCTATCACTTTAACTAATCTTTTTTCTAATTTTAACTATAAATTACTTTCAACAAGCCCAACTCATATTCTCGACGGTTCTCTCGGCATTTTTGCTGTCCCTAACTGCTTCAATGACTATAACTCCTTGTCAATTACTAATCCTGTTTGTCCGTTCATTTCCCTGTCACTCTTAATCTTACTCGTCCCCATCATCCTTCTCCGCATCCACCATTATCCAAACTAAGTCGACTCTCGAAACTTTTCGATATCCCTATTCTCTGCACAACCTTACTCAATTCTTCACTCTTTTCACTTCCTCTTAACTATTTCTCTCCCGATAATATCTGCATTCTGTTTGATTCTGAACTTATGTCTATCATCAATAAACTTCTGCCTAGTCGACTCCGACGCTCTCAGTGCTTGCGTCATGCTCCCTGGTTCAATTCTGACTAGTCTTTCTAAGCGTCGACTCCGTCACTCTTTTCGTGTGTATAATCGCTTTCTTAAACGTTCTCCCAACTCACTCCCTCCAAATCTCAGTGAGACTCGAAATCAACAAGAGTCATCTTCCAACTCTAAATCTCATTGGAAAATCTTAAACTCAATTCTTTCACGATCATCTACTCCTTGTAATATAAATCCTGATAAGTTTTCTTATCTACAAACTAAGCTATCTTATTTACTTTCTCTACTACCCATTGCCCCCTTGTACCCTCGCTTCTCTTTAAATACTTCCCTCCCAGAGCTATTCTACCTTCTTCCCGTTTCATCTGACGAAGTTTCTTCGGTTCTGCTGTCATTACCTAATAAAACCTCTCCATCTGACCCGATTCCCACTCACTTGCTTAACAATATCTGCTCCTCTATCTCACCCTTCCTAACCACATTGTTCAACTCGTCCATCCGTAGCCGTACATTTCCTTCCATCAGGAAATGCGCCACTGTTCGTCCTCTCATCAAAAAGCAATATCTCGACCCCTCTAAACTCCTTGAGCGTCTCGTTCTCAAGCAAGTTAATACATATCTCTTTTCCTTCAATTTATTTCCTCCCTACCAAGCCGCTTTTCACACTAATCACTCTACTAAAATTGCCTGTCTTAAAGTTTATAACGACTTACTCATATCGCGCGATTATAAATTATGTAGTGTCATATTTCTACAAGGCTCCGTATTAGGCCCTATGCTTTTATCTCTTCTTCTCGGTGATTTGTCTTCGATTTCTCATAAATTTAACTCACATGCAATATCTGATATTTTCATCTATACTCACCACCGTTTATCGTATTCAATACGATCTTCCGACTCAACCGGTATGTCACGATCTTAGTGTTTCTGCTTCCGACTCGAGTTGCGGAGGTTGATAATCCGCAACCTCCGTCAAGTTCGTAGATTGATCGATTTCCCTTCATGTATGACTCTCATATCTTCTCTCTTTTTTCTAGACTCGATTATTGTCTTAGTCTATTTTCAAACTCACCTAAATCCACTCTTCTTCTCATACGTTGACATATGAGAAGATGCGTCAACGGCGGCGTTGACGCATCGTCAACGTCGCCGTTCGAATTCTCTTCCGTTTTCGTCGTTTTGATCATACATCCTACCATCTTTCTTCTCTCGATTTGCCTACAAATTATTGTCGTGTTCAAATTCGTCTCATCGTTGCTTTCCGCCTTGTAACTTTTCATACCCCTTCATTTCTCAACCTTCCTTTTCTTGATAATTCTCGTTCTGTTTACTTTTCCTCGCGTTCCTGTAATTCCCTTCTTTTACATGTCCCAAACTACTCTACCTCTTTTGGCTTCCGCTCCTTCGTTGTGGCTGCTCCTTTATCGTGGAATAATCTGCCCATTCATATAGCCAATCAACTTCCCTACCATGCTTTAAACGCTAAATACGATCCCATTTAAACAATTTATCTGCTTAACGTTTTCATTTTTGTTTGTGGACTTGTAAGCGTTCAGCTTGTACGCATTTGCCACATTAAATAAATGTGTATTATTATATATTATATATTATATTATATTTCGCCCCACTGCTATGGGCCGAAACATCATCAGGATGGAATTCGTCATCAGAATTCCATCAAGATTATATATTTCCTCTGAGGAATTATTCCCTCTAAGATCTTATATAAATATTTATTATTTATCTTTATTTCTATTTATATATCGTAATAAAATGCGTAGACCCAGTCATCTTATCTGATTCCTATAAAAAAGGTAAAAAGGATTCCTATGAGAAGGAAGCTTGTCTACAAAGAGACTTTTGATAAGTAAAAAGTTTCCTATAATAAGAAATATTTTTAAATAATAAAGTTTTTTCTTAATGTTTTTTATATTTATCTTTATTTTTAATTTATAAATGAATAAGTAAGGCGGAACTTACTTCCTTATTACTGAGGTGAATTATACGAAAAGGTCAACAAACACAATATTCACAATAACCCGAATCAACTTATTAAAACAAAATTGCAATTCCCACAAATGGCCGAATTATATGTACAAATGTATAAAGTACATCAAAATATTACGAATTTAATCGATTTATTTTGTAATATCCTGGGATTTTGAACAATGAATACATTACTTCAAGTATGGCAATTAAAATACTTAGATAATAGCCATGTGTGTTCAAGTAAGCTCTGATTAGTTGGAACACGTTTTGCTATCTACCTCAACTGAATATTCCGACATTAAAACAAATGAAGACTCATTATTTTGTTTGTCGTGGTACACCTGTCTACTAAAGCTCCTTGGTCCTATAAAATTTTGCATGCTGAATATTTAATCGGTTTTTTAAAATTTAATATTTTTAACGTTTTTTTTGCCCAATGATGTATTAATCCAATTCTTTTTCGTTTATCTATTAATCACAGCTTATTGCAATTTATAGTCCATCAAATGAAAGTATACATAATATAATGTAATTGAATTAAGATGTTTTCTATTTGACATCTGCCACTTCATTATATAAACTTTGTAGATGACGGATAATGACGACGGTTCCAAGATGAAGTACGCAGCTTCTAAATTATTTTATCCCATCATTTTTGTCGTTAAGTAATGACGAGTTACAATATCTTCGAGCAGTTGATCGTATCATTGATATGGGAGAAATTAGGGAAAATCGTACCGGAATGAATACTCGGTCTATATTTGGAATGCAGTTCAGATATTCTCTAGTTAATGGTGAGTTACAAACTAAAATCCTTAAAGTAATTCTTTTATACTTCAGACACACTGCCTATGTTTACTACAAAACGGGTGTTTTGGAAAGGAGTTCTGAAAGAACTTCTCTGGTTTATAAGGGGTTCAACGGATGCGAAAGAACTTTCAGCTCAGGGTGTACATATATGGGACCAAAACGGAAGTAGGAATTTCCTGGATAGCGTAGGATTTCACGATAGAGAAGAAGGTATAGACAATTTATTTTATTCTTAATAATAATTGGCATTTTCACGATATTTAAAAGATTATCACATCCCTGATAAAAAATCAATATATTTTATTGATTTTCATTGATTTTATTGATTTAAAATCATATAAAAATTTTTGAGTTATACGAGTATATTTGAAGTTGGCCAACTTTTCCAATTCTGATATTTGATTAGGATGCCTTATATCAGCACGTAAAAATGCTATTGATACAGTACAGATAGCGAACGAGTATAAAATATGCAATTATCGAAAAAAATGTTTATTAAGAAACTAATTGAATTTTCGATAGCTAACTATTATCATCAAGACATTTGCTGTGATAACAAAGTAATTTTGAAAATATGATTGAATTTTAATAAACAAATTTATTTCACTTTATTCTGTTCAATCAATAATTAAAATATATTAGTGAGGAGCTAATTTATAACAAGATATACAATACCTGACAGATAGTTCATAAGATGAAGTACCAGATAGTAGTTTTTATTTTCCGTGCCCATTTTTATACAATGTACAGCTAATTGCAGATATAAAATCCAGCTAAGTTTATTTGCTTTGATTTGTCAATGTGTTAAGGAGACTTGGGGCCGGTTTACGGATTCCAGTGGCGTCACTTTGGTGCCGAATATGTCAATTGCAAGACTGATTACACAAATAAAGGAGTTGATCAATTAAGCTGGGTTTTAAATGAAATTAAAAACAATCCTGATAGTAGACGTATCATGCTCGTCGCCTGGAATCCACTTGATATCGATAAAATGGCCCTACCGCCATGTCACTCAATGTGCCAATTTTACGTAAATAAGAACAAAAGAACATTAAGCTGTCAGTTGTATCAACGCTCAGCAGATATGGTAAATATTAAGTTTAAAATATTTCATAAATATTTAATATTTCGAATTAATGCCCATATATGTATATTTTACTGGTGTGCAGCTATGATATATTACACCAATAATAAACCTGATATATTTATAAATATCAAAAATTTTGATATATTTATATCAAAAATATGCTTTGTATTAGAATAGGATACAACAGATAATCGTACGTCATCAGATTAAATACGTCATTAGTGTGTATCGGCCATAAATACGTCCTTAAAACGTATTTGGCCCCGCTGCTATGTTGGGTCGAGAATTAGGAACCAAAACTTGATAACATAGCAGTCCCTCCTGATGACCTCCGATCTATATTCGAATTGATTTTAATTTTAAATTTTGATAATAACAAGGCCTATACAATATTAACCTATTGGATATAAACTGACCATATATATTCGTAAGATATAAATCACCATATCGTGATGTATCATAACGAAACTTTAACTTTTCAGTTATATATTTTCAATTTTGTTATCCCTTATCAGTTTAAGGGATCAAATAAAATTCTACCTATGCATTAAATATGATTTTATATATTACAATTCTTTATATTCGGAAAAAATGTAATAATTACAATGCATATTTAAGGACAATTCAACCACCAAGTAAATATGGATAAAATTAAATTAATAGCCTATAATATTTTCATAAGTCTATAATATTTTCATAAATCAAAGCCTATAATATTTTCATAAATCAAAATTGTTTGAAAGTAGAAACATTAGTTGTATAAACCAATGTACAAATCATTACTTGTATAAATATTCCGCCGGTTGACACCAACCCGTCACCCTACGATTTAGCTACCCAGGATTTGCCACAGACCTAAGGGCCAAATCTCAGCCACAATGATTTGAAATAGCGACATGAGGAGCTTACGAAATCTTGGTCTTTGCTCTGAGAGTCGTCATCTTAAATAGAAAACAAGTACCAAGATTGTTTGCCCAGGTGCAACAAAGGCGCACCTGAACACTCCCTATTAACGACAAGCGATGGGCAGTTTCAGGACCCAGCGTTTGTCGTTAAGAGGAAAAGTTGTTTAAGAGAAACTTCTTTCATGATATGAACGAAACTACTTGCTAAGGAAAGCTTTTTCATCGCTTCGCTTTACTAAAATCGATTACTGCCTCAGTCTTCGCCAATTCTCCAACATCAATCATCCTACTCTTACAACGCATCATCAACTCCGCGGTTCGAGTGCTCCTACATCTCCGCCGCTTCGACCACAAATCCACATATTTTGTCCAACTCTCCTGGCCCGCCAACCACATCCGCATTTAACTCCGCCTTCTCGTCACTTTTTGTCTCATCGCTGTCTGCTCCCCATCGTTCATCAACCTCAATTTTTTAGACGACACTCGCCCCACCTTTCTATCGATGCGTTCCCGTCCTTTCTTCTTACTCCAAGTTCCCAATTATTCTAACAACTACGGTCTCTGATCCTTCCTAGTCGCCCCGTCGTATAAAATTAGCTACCACTCAACGTTCGCCGTGCTTCCTCCTTTATCTCATTCAAATACCTCCTCCCTTCCCACCTTCTCGATTAAGACTTTTGTTTTTCTTTTTTCTTCGTAGTAACGTAAGCGTGCGCCATCAAGCATTTACCACGTAAAAATAAATATATTTTTAAGGTGTTCTAATGGGAGATAATAGTAGCCCAATTATAGCTGACTTGTTTTTAGGCTTTATATAATATGAATTTGTTCAGAACTGTTTAAAAAATATTTCTAAAGATTTGATCCCTAATCAGACGATTACAATGTTTCAATTGAATAACAAAGCTCTTTATTGAATTTTAAAATTTTTATTTAGAAATTTACAATCGTATTATTAATATGTAAAGAAACAAATGATAAATTTAGGATTTTACAAGTTGATACAATACACGCTTGATCGCAAAATCCGAGCTCATGATTAGCTGTAAAACTAATATCCGTTTTAGCCCAAATCCATAGGATATTATTTGGTTCATAACTGTTTAAAAAATAAACTAATATAATTATAATTTAATATTTAATATAATTAAATATTAATTAAACATTTAATATAATTATATTAAATACGTAGACTCAGTTAGCTGATTTGACTTATTATATAAATTGAAAGTTTGCATATTTCAAATCTCGAATAGCTCAAGGCTTTTAAGTTTCTACAATCCGCACACTAATTGCAGTTAAGTGCTTTAATCTTTATTGTCTTAATAGTATAATATTAAAGCCACCGGATTACGAGTGATTTATGGCACTTGTGACTCAATTTGAATAAATACGTTGTTTTGCAAATTATTTAATAAACACCCGAGTTACCAAATTTCACCACAGATATTTAGCTATCTAAATTTATACAAATCTAGATTTAGTAGATATTAAAGAAGCGTTAGTAAAATTAATTAATCTTGTATTCGGAAAAAGATATACATATATATGTTATAATAACTACAGGGCCTATTTAACAAAAATTAAACCATCATGACTCAATTAAAACTACAATTAATTTATATCCTAACGACGACATTTGAATTTACAATTTTTGCGTTAGCATTCATGCAAACCATCTAATTTACAAATTAGATGGATCACAAATTTTCAACCACTACTGCGGTCATCATCAGGAAAACGTGATTGCAATGTTACAACAACCATATATAGCAAAATCAAATCTGGAAGAAACATCGGAAGTTAATCTGAAAGAATAAATTTGCTATTTGTAATCAAGTGGGTAAGGACATCCGGTTTATTACCCTCGAAGTTGTTGTCGGGATCAAGGTAACGCAATATGAAAGCGTCTTTTATTTGCCTTGTAGACTTATCACTTTCGTGGACTATAATTTGTAGTGCGTAGATAATAACGCACTACATATGTAGGCCATACGTAGTTCGTTGAAATGTACATTAAAACCACTTTCTGTCTATATGAATAAAATACTTAAAGTAATTAAAGCACACTTTAAAAAATATTGTAAGGTAATCAAAATTAATACTGGTATAAAACACTATTTCAGTATTAATTCTACAAAAGAATTTTTAGAACAGACAAAAGGAATAAATTTTCAAAATATAAATACATACGATTTTAGTACGCTTTATACAAATCTAGATTTAGTAGATATTAAAGAAGCGTTAGTAAAATTAATTAATCTTATATTCGGAAAAAGATATACATATATATGTTATAATAATTATAACGCCTATCTAACAAAAATTAAACCATCAAATAAATATAAATATATGGATAAAATTGAATTAATAGAATCCTTAAATATTTTGATAAATCAAAATATTTAAAAGTAGGGACATCTATATTTAGACAAGTAAAATGTGTTCTAATGGGTGGTAATAGTAGCCCAATTATAGCTGACTTGTTTTTAAGCTTTATAGAATATGAATTTGTTCATAACTGTGTAAAAACTAAATCTAAACAATATAAATATATGAAATATATGTTTCGATACATTGATGATATATGTGTATTTAATTCTAATAATTTTTATTCAATAAGCGAATAAATTTATCTAGAAAGCCTTTATCTTAACAAAACCAATATTAATGATAAAGAAGGTGTATACCTAGATAAAAAAATAAGCTAAAACTACTTTTTATTTATATCGTAAAGATGACATTTAAAGTTACAAGAAACATTTGTGCAAATTTGTCCAACACCTGGTCATTGATATTGACGTTTTAATCTTTAACTAGTCGTTAGCATCAAATCAATTGAATTACTGTGAATCAATTCGAATTTAATTAAAATCTACTTGAAAATATTTAAGCAGATAATTATTAAAATAATTATAACGATTTTAATACATAATTTTTAGCTTTGAAGTAACTAATCTTATTTGATGCTTTTAAAATTCATTAATATTATTAATGAATTCAAAAAAATATGAATTATTAATATTAATTAATAATTCATTATTTGTGAAATTAATTATTAATTAATAAAATTGAGTTAGTTCTATTTTGCTAAATGTATTATTTTTATTCATAACATTATATCACATAAGTGTTACTATTTTACTTCTTTAAAAATATTATTTTTATAATAAAACGTATATTTCACGTTTTTTGCATTTTTATTTTAACAAATAGATCTTATCGATTCAAGTAATTAATTCGCTATTACATTACTTTGTTAAATTTTAGATTCAGTTTTATATTCGCATTCAAAAATATTAATTAAAAATCAAGCAACTCGCCTTGCAGAACTATTTTATTCCCAAGGCTATTTTCCAAAATCAGATCAGGTTTATTGCTCTAAAGCTTGCAGATTAAGATACTCATCAGCACATTTTTAGAATTTCAATAAAAATAATTTTCGACGTTAATAAAAATTAAATAAAAATTTTTAAGTTGCAATTTATTACTGATTGTACTTTATATTTAGGGACTTGGAGTACCCTTCAATGTGACCAGCTATTCATTGTTAACTCACATTCTTGCAAAACTAGCTGATCTTCAAGCCTTTGAGTTTATTCACACCTTAGGAGACGCTCATGTCTATGAGAACCATATTGAACCATTGAAAGAACAAAAGAAACGAACACCTCTCCCTATGCCTACAATTAAAATTATGCTGGACAGTAGCAATTCTATAGATGATATATCTGAAGATAAAATTGAACTTCTAAACTACAACCCACTGCCCAAGATCAACATGCAAATGGCCGTGTGATTAAGCACTGCTAAATTAATATAATTTAATGTGATATAATATACTGCACAATTTATATAAATATATATTATTCTGGAACAACTTTGATTTTCTTTGCAGGATCCTTGCTATTGTGAAAATCGGTTGTGTATCTATGACACAGGAAAAGTTTGTCAACATATATATTTTTTAAAGATAATAAGAGTTTTGATATTATTCACACATTGAGGGATATCGTTTACGTATTTTGATCATTTGTGTTATATAGCTCACAATTCACGCAATCCGCGTGATAAAACAAAAAATTTAAATATTTTAACTTCGAACTGTTATTTATATCGTTTGAATTTCTTCAAATCCTAAGATTTCTTCGAATTTCTTTCTTGCTTAAAAGCCAAAATGCTTTACAGACATACATTTGGCTGTGCGCTCACTCAGTTATTATATAATATAATAACTTCGTGCTAATTACTGAAACAGTTTTAGTAATCAAAACTGGATTTTCTTCATGCTAATCACTAAAACAGTTCATTTAAATTTTAGATTTTTTTAATTACAAATAATAAAATGATTTAGATTGGCTAATTATTTCGAAGAATTTAAACAAAAATAATAAAAATAATAAAATAAATATAAATAAATATAAAATAATTCCACTATGAAGCTACTTTGGGGAATATTAACGATACAGATGTGTGCGGTATTACCTACAATAGATCATCGTTATATTATCCTTGCGTATGTAATTCTTATTTAGATATTTTGAGTATATTAGAATTGACATTTAAAATGACAGTCAATTTCAAATTGCGATTACAGATTTATGATTAGCCTTTCCAAGTCATGTTGTTTGTTAGTCAGTATAGCATATAATATGGCAGTCGGTATAATCACCGTTTACTAAAAATTAAAATTTAAAATTTAGTCGTTATTATTTTATAGTATGTGATAGAGACGCGATAATATTTTTGCTTAGTAGTTTAAAAAACTAATGTTCGCAAAGTAGTAAAACTAATTTTAGTTTTTTTTAATTACACGATTTTGAAATTATTTGAAATACTTTGTTTAGTCGTAAATTCTTATCAGTGAACATTAGCCAATATTACCTGATAAGAGAACACTAGTGCCTTGTGTTCTCATCAAAGTTTTGTTTTAAAAAATAACATAAATTGCATGCTAACAACACGTTTAAAAAGATTAAATTATCCAAACAATATAACATATCACGTGCGATTCACTTAATTCTAGGACTTCTAAATAGCGCTTACTTTAAATAAACACAACTAGCTATTTTGAACTCTAGTTGCAGCTAAAATTAAAAAAAATGCGCTTCAAATCATACAATGTTCTATCTCGAAATACAGGATGGACTGGACCATTATTTGCAGCATGTATATCCGTATGTATAAGCTGTTCATTGATTTACGGATTTGGACTTGGATTTTGTATGGAAAGAAGAGTCCAACATGAAGAACTAAACGAATGTATGAAAATCAGCAATCAACAAACAGTAATTAAGAATGATAATGCTTTATTCGAACTCCCTCAAAATAAAACGATTGATAAGATTGACTTGAAAGATTTTAAGAAGGAAAACACTGTTGCTTCAAATCAAATCTCAATATCTAAAACTACATCAAAAGGTAATAAGTCCTTCTAAATTTCAGCTTATTATATAATTTATTATTTATAAGATTTAATATATATTTTATAGATATTCTTCACTCGATTCGTTACTGTCTCAAAACTCGCTCGATGTTTGACTTCTTTACAGGGACCAAGCGGGATCTCTTCGCGTCGCATCGAGGGAACGCCTTGACTGAGTTAGCTTTTTGGTTTTGACTCATCGTGTAAATGCTTTGGAGCGATATTTTTACAGTCAGATACCTGTCCTGACAGCAACCCTCCTCCTTTTTCAGCCGGGGTTGGGACCGGCCTTGGCGGAGTTATATATTTTATAGATCTTGAATATGCATAAGACATACAATATTTTACTACATGCAACCACTGTATGATTTCTAAAAGTACGATAAACAAATTTAAAGCATCAAATGCATTTTAATTCATATGAATCGACTAATAAACCGTCTAGAAACGAGTAAGTATTCATTCATTGAATAAATGTCACAAGATACAACAAATGAGCAAATATTTAGTTTATAAATATGGAATTATGTTCCTCATCTAATAACTGTTTTGTTTTCGATTCGTCTCGGTTGTTGTTCGCTGGTTTGTTCGATTTTGCAGCTCGACGAATTTTGTAAGTATTTAAAACCAAGACAATTTTAACATGGAATGTTTCGTCAATTGGAATGTTTTTCATAACCAGTTTTTTATATTTAGATTATAAATTTGAAATTATATGCATTATTCTCCAGTTGGTTAAAATTTCTAGTGGGATAAATCAACCTGCGTTTTGAAGTTCGCACTTCAATGAATTATACAAATTGTAAAATATAATTTTTTTTACTATGAATTAAATTTTAATCAAAACAATTAATTTATAATTAATTAATATGAATAGCAATTAATATTATAAATCTAAATATATATAATCAAATATTATCTGTTTATAGTAAATAGAATAAATCTAGTAAAAATATCTACGTGATTTTGATCACTAATCTGGACTATAGAAAAATATTACCGTAAAGTTTTATAATAAATTATAAGGTTAAAATAAGTTTTATATTTTAAATAAAGCAATATTTTTGTCGTTTAGTTGAAGTAATAAAAATACTAAAACTTATCAAAAATGCCAGTGATCAATACATAATCGCGATTAATTCCTACAGCTCTGTTTCGAATCCGAACGATACAGAATCCATCAATCTAAACAATTCGACATTAAAAGTTAATCCTTTGGAAATTAACGATACCTCGAAAAGAAATAATGATGGCGATAAGGAAATAATATTTAATATTACCGGAAAGGAATTTATAAAATACTTCCTCCAGTTTTCATGTACAAGCTGTTTAAAAGTATACAATGAACTGCAAAAGTCGTTTAATTTGCCAAATTTAAAGTTAAACCCGTCAAAAAATACCTGCTTACCCTTAATTAGTATTAATCAAACAACAATAGTAAACAAATCACGACCGGAAGATCCACATCCGGATTACGCATTTGATTTAAGTTTTAAGTCTATTCGATGTAGAATGGTGGTTCAAGATCTACATATGATACTATATTTAATTGGGGTTATCATTGGTTCGATATCGTGCATCTATGTTTACAAAGGATTTTATAGCCTTACTAGCAAAAATGCACTTCATATTTGTCACGGATTGGCATTGTTTAGTTCAATTTTCTTATTACCTAACGACAAGCGTATCAATCACAGGCTAGTAATGACATCAAGATTCTTTCATGGCTTATCAGCTGGTTTTGGATTAGTGCTCGCGCCTAGATACCTGCACGAAATATCACCAGTCATTATTCACAGTCAGGCTATAGTATTACACTATTTCTTTATATGCATAGGGATTTTATTTGGACAATTCAGTAATCGTCGAATGCGCTTCTGGTTGTTTGGTCCGTGGAACTACGCATTTCCAATTCTTGTGGGAACTTTGTTGCTGCCCTGGTTGCCGGAAAGTCCGATTTGCCTTGTCAAACGAAACAAACAAGAAAGGGCTTGTGCTAATTTACAGAAGCTTCGTAAGTGTATAAACGTTCAAAAGGAGCTGGATAAAATCGACGCAGACTGTCAAATTGACGTTATAGTCGAGGAAGATTCAAGTATACCAAAGATGTTGCGACATTTAGGAGGGGATGCGTCGTTACGCGCTTGTGTTTTGCTATTTAGCTTAAGTATTCTATGTGGATATTATATGTTTCTTTCTTTTACAAATCGTCTTTTGAGCCTTGCTGGATTGAACAGCTCTAGGATACGTGATGCAGCAATGATATTTACATTCATACAAATCGTTGGTACAATATCTTGTATTTTTATAATTCGAAGTGTAAATCGTAAATCTATTATTCGATGTGGAGCGCTTACACAATTAGGTTGTCTTATGATATTTAGCATAGTAATGCAGATGCAAAATGAGCTCAATTCTATTGCCTTGGCTCAGCTAGGAATGCTAGTCATGTCCATCAATGTACTTTTCTATGGATTAGGCCTGGGACCGATTGTGTACGTTTATCTACTGGAAGTTATTTCATGTCGTTACAATTTGGCAGTATTAAGTTTCTGCGTTGCCATTTTTCATCTGATTGCACTGTTCATGTTGCTTGTGTTCCCGCTTTTGATGTCCGCTCTTGGTAATATGTTCCACATTATGTTGACTATATTGTCGGCCGGAGTTTTTGCAGCATTAAAGGGACTTATAACCGAGTCTCTGTTAACGGACAACTAAGATTCAAGTGAAATATACAAATAGGCTCGTTGCTTTGAGAAATACATCATAACTGATTCATCGTTTTTAATTAGATATCTTGTTTGTAAA
This sequence comes from Pomphorhynchus laevis, assembly GCA_012934845.2. NCBI lineage: Eukaryota > Metazoa > Acanthocephala > Palaeacanthocephala > Echinorhynchida > Pomphorhynchidae > Pomphorhynchus > Pomphorhynchus laevis. Next base: position 184,226 of record WNNJ02003295.1, on the reverse strand, counting down.
ATTGTGGCGTTATTTAGTTATTTAATGTATTAATCAAATATTTTGTTCAATATTTCTCGTGCCTCATTTTTATCAAATATAATCTCTAATACAATTGATTTAAAGTATTAATCAAATATTTTAAACGTTTGTTCTTTTTGTACTTTTGTTAAACGAATTATATATATTTACCGGATTAATAAAACATTAAATTTAATTTGCAAAAATTAAATTATAAAATTATACAATTCAAAAAAATTCACTTAAACCTTTCGTTAGAGATAAAGTACGCTCATCTACCTTGATACTCCGCAACCTCCGTCAAGTTCGTAGATTGATCGATTTCCCTTCTTGTATGACTCTCATATCATTCTTTTTTCTAGACTCGATTATTGTCTTAGTCTATTTTCCAACTCACCTAAATCCACTCTTCTTCCCCTACAACGCATCGTCAACGCAGCTGTCCGAATTCTCCTCCGTCTTCGTCGTTTTGATCACACATCCTACCATCTTGCTTCTCTCGATTTGCCTACAATTTATTGTCGTGTTCAAATTCGTCTTCTTATCGTTGCTTTCCGCCTTGTAACTTTTCATACCCCTTCATTTCTCAACCTTCCTTTTCTTGATAATTCTCGTCCTGTTTACTGTTCCTTGCGTTCCTGTAATTCCCTTCTTTTACATGTCCCAAACTACTCTACCTCCTTTGGACTCCGCTCCTTCCTGGTGGCTGCTCCTCTATCGTGGAATCATCTGCCCATTCATATACGCCAATCAACTTCCCTGCAGTGCTTCAAACGACAAATCCGATCCCATCTGAACAATTTAACTGCTTGACTTTCTCATTTTTGTTTGTGGACTTGTAAGCGTACAGCTTGTACGCATTTGCCACATTAAATAAATTTGTATTATTATTATTATTATTATAAAACGAATATTATAAAACTAATTATATATATTTACCGGATTAATAAAACATTAAATTTAATTTGCAAAAATTAAATTATAAAATTATACAATTCAATATTATAAAATTGCTTCCGTCTAGTAATTATGAGCAATAATGAGCAATAAGGATTTATTGTCTAGGAGTTTATAATTACTGATAGCAAAGTAAGATTTGTGTTAAAAAACATTATTTTGGTTTAGAAAAACATGCTTAAGATATGAATTCCAACCCTATCAAAGATGGAATTTTATTAAAATTTTAATATTTTTTAATTGATGTTGATCCATATTTATTTGGAATTTTTGAGCAGCATCAATAAACACTAATATATATATTTCTACCTCGCTAGCTGCTGCTAGTAGCATCATCAGAAACAAAACGTACAACTTTTCATAACGTCAAGGATGGTGAGCTGAAATAAAACAGAAAACAAACACAGCCTAATGTTGTGCCGTTTCGTCATTGTTCAGACTCATCAGTACCGGATACCTGCACTGCTGGTTGCATATAGGACTGGTAGGCGGCTGCCTAAACTAACAATAACTCATCAGTGTGATACGCAAATGAATGACGAAGTCTACTTTGAAGTTAGTTTTATGTGTTCTTTCAGCTCACCATTTCTGATGTCATATATTTTGCTAAAAAATGAGAGTTATAAACTTTTCATAATGTACAATTTGTTAAAACTAACAATATATTAATTTCCGTTTCTAATGATCAGCCAGCGACGTATGAAATAGATAATTTGTATAAGATAGATTATCAAGATTAGATAATTTTTATCTAATCTAGAAATTTAAATCTATTCTTATTTGGACTATTTCTAGTAATGAATCGGTTTAAATAGTAAATAATATTTGTGAATTGTCAATTATTCAATTGACTTTTTATAACGAGAGTATTTATTTTTAATTCTTGGATAATTACTAAATTCAAAATTTGTCGAAAAATAAAACTGAAAGTGATAAAATAAAAGAAAAAGTGATTAATATGCAATGTAATATTTAATATGATATAATATATCTTTTTCTTTAGCGTCTTTCCCGTGTAGGGACGGGGTCCGCTGTGATATGATATAATATATAATATATATTATATTATAATATATAATATACAATATAATATAATATTGCTGAGTATTTTCCTGAGCATGAACGAGAAACAATGGGACCGAAATTTGGTGGAGCAATTGAAAAGTGCTCACGATGTGGAACCACAGTGTATGCTGCGGAAAGAATTGGTGCGTGCAGTTCGCAATGGCACGAAAAGTGCTTTAGATGTAAAACTTGCAATACAACGTTGACTTTGGGTACATATAAAGATCAGGATGGAGAAATATACTGCAAAGGTTGCTTCGCCGATAAACTTCTTCCACACGACAGAAACCGCAAACAGGCCGAGGAGGAAATGAAGGCCAGCAAGCAGCTGTAATTCAGTAGTTTTTGTATTTGATTTTTTTTCATTTATAATATTAACTATTAATCTGTAATATTAATAGTATACGGTATGAATAGTATACGTTATATTAATAGTATACGATATGTTACCGAGTCGAATATGTTACCGACTCAAATGCAAATATTATGGATTATGTAAGCAATACGCTGATCTTCATGGTCGCTAATAGAAAGCTAACCATCTTTAAAATATGACAGCTAATGCTGATTATTAATAACATACAATTTGTTCTTGAACAAATTATACTTTTTGTTTTTCTGATAATGCTAGGAGCAGTTAACGAAACAGAAAGAAATTAGTATTTATTGATCTTGCTCTAAAATTCCAAATTTGAAGCATGACGATGGGCCTTATTTATGGTTGACGTTCGTTCGCGCGAAGAACGCGGCCGTATCATCGTAGTCGCCTATTCGCTAAATTCATAGACACCATTTCGTACTGTTGATGCGACGGTTTTGTTTTACGACTGGCTTGTTACGAAGTCTATCGCCAACTCTCCTCCTTTCTCAGCACGGGATTGGGACCGGCCATGGCAGAGTTATCTGGATAAATTTCATTGATTGATTCAATTGATTGTACCTGACAGGTACGCATCGTCAACCGAAATAAGCCTAGCCCGCCTCAGCTTATCTATTGTTTTTAAAGATAAGTATAGCAAATGAGCACACGAGAACACATATAAGAGTAATAAACATGCTGTGTTGCAAAATCAAAATACACAAGTTGATGATCGTTCATGCATGATTCTTCCTTTTTACTTGGGGTGATATCCGTCAAGCTATGCTCTTCAAATTAAAGTGCGCTTACTTGCGAGTTGGCTACGATAAGCTGTTTGAAGAAAAGCAGGAGTTTGATAGATATCCTGATCAAGTCTATACACTTTGCCGTCGAAGAAATTTAGGTTTTTAAGAAAACCAACAGTCAAAGGAAGATTAATCTATTTTGCGGTAAAATTGATAAGGGAGGTAGCCTTGCTAAAACTTGAGCAGCCGTGGATGAAGTTTTAGGAGATACACCTACCAACCTTTTTATAAATCTTGACAGGCACTTATCTAACTGGTAAAAATTTACTGAAGTCAAGTCTACCCAGATACAAGCTAGTCCGTATTGTGGTCTTGTAAGCAGCATTATATAAAATATTGTAATCCAGCCTCATAAGATATTTTACCAAGTTAGGACATTCCATAGGTTGCCTTCACAATTTTATCACATTTAAGTTCTAAATGTTGAGAGAAAGATCATCTATACGTAACATTCCGAGGTACGGATACTTTGATTCAAAATCAAGAGGAACGACTTGATAGTGTAGAATGTCCGATCAACTTAGTCGACTCCCTCTACGAAACTTAATTAATATAGACTTCCACGGTATACTCGAATATGATTAGTAAAGAAGAGCGATGAAAGCGAGTTTAAAGCTACTTGGGTATTTGAAATAGATTTGGAGATAATATACATGAAATATCTGAAAAATATTGTGACTTAGACTAATATCATCAATGAAGAAATTAAATAATAAAGGACCTAGAGCGTCGCCCTAAAGGACACCACGATTGGCGAGAAACATTTTCGAATAATTTATGCCGTAAAAATGCGAAGAACGTTTGGTTACAAAATAGAATTCTAAGATAAGTTTTCTATCAACTGAATCGAAAGCTTTTTGAAAATCAATAAAAATAGCATAGATAGATCAATGTTGTTGAAATACTTTTATTACAGATCGTCTAACGGTATTCATTGCATCTGTTGTTGATCTATTAGGTCGAAAACCATACTGTTCTTTTGCAATGAATCATGGTAATGTTAAATTAACCGGGACGCGATAACGTGTGTTAGAAATTGATTGCCGTGATTCCGAAGTGCAATTCCACGATAGGAGTTTGCTGATAATGGGTTGCCTTTACCTTTATAAAGTACTTTGATAATAGCATATCTTCAACCATATAGCAATGGATCACATGATAAAGAACAATTAATATAATAATTTAATTAACGTGGCAAATGCGTGCAAACTGCACGCTTACATGACCACTAACAAAAAAGAAAAGCAAAAGTCGGATTAATTAGTTAATTGTTGAAATGGAATTGGATTTGGCGTTTGAAGCACGGGATTGATGTTGATTGGCGGATATTAATGGGCAGATGATTCCACAAGAGAGGAGCACCCACAACGAAGGAGCGGAAGCCATAAGAAGTAGAGTAGTTTGGGACATGTAAAAGAAGGGAATTACGGGAACGCGAGGAACAGTAAGCAGGACGAGAATTGTCGAGAAAAGGAAGGTTGAGAAATAAAAGGGTATAAAAATTTATTAGGTGAAAAGCAATGATAATAAGACGAATTTGAACACGACAATAAATGGTAGGCCAATCGATAGAAACAAGATGGTGGGATGTATGATCAAAACGACGAAGACTTAGGAGAACTCGGACGGCAGCGTTGATGATGCGTTTAAAGGAAGAAGAGTGGATTTAGGTGAGTTGGAAAATAGACTAAGACAGTAATCAAGTCTGAAGATATGATAGTCATACAAGGGAAATCGATCAATCTACGAACTTGACGGAGGTTGCGGAGTATCAAGGTAGATGAGCGTACTTTATCTCTAACGAAAGGTTTAAGTGAAAGTCGGTTGTCAAAATGGAAGCCTAGGAAAACGAGATTGCCGACAATGGGATAATTATAGACTTTAATAATACGGGGGAAGGTTCTACGATGAAGAATTGAGGAAGGATCCACATTATTTTTGATTTATTAGGATTCAGAGAAAGACGAAGAGAAGAAAGATGATTGGAAATTGAGGCAAGACAGTTGGAAGCAGAAACACTAAGATAATGAATACGATACACAGGTGCATTAACATAGATGAGAATGTCATCATCATATTGAATAACATGGAAGTTAAATGTATGAGAAATCGAAGACAAGTCACCGAGAAGAAGAGAGAAAAGCATAGGGCCTAATACGGAGCCTTGTGGAATACCGGACGGGATGGACGAAGGATGGTATAGAGAAGAGTTAGAATAGACGCGAAATGTACGCTTTGATAGATATGAAGAAAACCATGATACAGTAGTTAACGAGAAGCCATAATCATGACAAAGGCAATAAAGAAGAATTGAGTGATCGACGATGTCAAAAGCAGACGATAGATCAAGAAAAACTATGACACTACATAATTTTAGATCGCGCGAGATGAGTAAGTTCTTATAAACTTTAAGACATGCAATTTCAGTAAAGTGATTATAGCGAAAAGCAGGTGGAAAGGGGGGGGACAAGTTGGAGGAAAATAGATATGCATTAACTTGCTTAATAACGAGACACTCAAGGAGTTTAGAGAGGGTTGGGAGAAGTGAGATTGGACGGTACGAAGATGGTAGTGAGGAGTTGAGAGATTGCTTTTTGATGAGAGGACGAACAGTGGCGCATTTCCAGATGGAAGGAAATGTACGGCTACGGATGGACGAGTTGAACAATGTGGTTAGGAAGGGTGAGATAGAGGAGCAGATATTTTTAAGCAAGTGAGTGGGAATTGGGTCAGAAGGAGAGGTTTTATTAGGTAATGACAGAAGAACCGAAGAAACTGTCAGAAGAAACGGGAAGCAGGTGGAATAGCTCTGGGAGGGAAGTATTTAAAGAGATGAGATGATACAAGAGGCATATAGGTAGAACGGAAATTAAATTAGATAGTTTAGATTGCAGATAAGAAGAAAATTCATCAGGATTTATATTGAAAGGGGAAGATGATCGTGAAAGAATTGAGTTTAAGATTTTCCAATGAGATTTAGAGTTGGCAGAGGAATCGAGTTGATTTCGCCAAAAGAGAGTACATTTAGTTCGCATAAGAATGAGATGGGAACAGCGAAGAGAAAGATAAGGAGAACGGAGATTTGGAGTGAGTGAGGTTAGAGAACATTTAAGAAAGCGATTCAACACACGAAAGAAGTGAAGGAGCCGACGCTTAGAAATCTACAGAGTGAATTGAACAAGGGAGTATGACGCGATTGCTGAAAACGTTGTGGTCGAATAGGCAGAAGGTTATTAAGGATGTTCGTAAGTTCAGAATCAAAGAGAATGTGGAGATCATTGGCGGAAAGATAGTTAAGTGAAAGTGAAAAGAGTGAAGAATTGAGTAAGGTTGTGCGGAGAATAGGGTTATCGAGAAGTTTCCAGGGTCGACTTGGTGTGGATAATGGTGGAGGCGGAGAAGGAGGATTGGGACAAGTAAGAGTAAGAGTGACAAGAAAATGATCGAACAAACAGGATCAGTAATTGACAAGGAGGTATAGTCATTTAAACAGTTAGGAACATCAATGATGTCGAGAGCAATGCTGAGAATATGAGTTGGGCTTGTTGAAAGTAATTTATAGTTAAAATCAGAAAAAATTAATTTAAGTGATAGAGTTAGAGTAAGCCGGGCGATCAAAAGGAATGTTATAGTCACCGAGAACTAAAGGAGTATAAGACAATGATCAGTGAGACATTAGATCTGCAAGGTCATTAAAGAACATACTTGAGGGGCAACTGAACCTGGACGGTATCCAATCACAAGTTCCAGTGCGAAAGGTGTTGATAATCTGCATATGAGTAATTTGATCGAAGTGTACCGGATGTTAACGTTAATTTTACGTAGAGACATTGGGTGACGAGCAATGGCAAAAATAACGCCATGGTTAGAAGCAGTAGATAATGAAGTATGTCCAAAAATGAACAAGGCAATGGGAATATTGTTTAATTTGCTCGACACAAACAAGATCCGATCATGTAGCTTTACAACGAACCATATTGCGAAGAGCTATTGATAGCTCTAAGTGAATTTATTGGGATTGATGACAACTCCATAAAGTTTGGATTGTAAAGTAACGAAGAAAATTGTGTAGACCACTTAAAGAGAGGAATGCGAGAACTTAGATGATTCTTATTATCGGGTATCTTCAATGAATTTTTTCCAGCTTTTTTCAAAAGCTTTGTTTCGTCATTAAGCTTGACACCTTATCTACTCTATTACTGTACAATACTCTCTTCGATGCCTTTCATAATTCGAATGCGCTGAAGGCTCGTAGGGCAACTCATAAGACAATCGCAAAATAAAATTCTTTAATCTTTTTTAATCCAGTGACTTAGTCGAGACATTTTTTCGAGCACATCGACAACCCTTTTTATTGAAAGCAGATAGTAGCGTAGATCTAAATAAGAGAAGCTATCAAAAAGGTTTCCTTCGTGAATCAGCAAAAGCTCTTGAAACTAGATAATAATCGATTACAAGTAGCTTGATATGTCTGCTTAATGAAGCACTCGTGGTGTAGTGGTTATCACGTCTGCTTTACACGCAGAAGGTCCTCAGTTCGAGCCTGGGCGAGTGCAAAAAAATAAGAGATTATTTTATAACTATTTACTATTATCTTTATAATTAATTAATTGACCTGTGTACTTTGTTTCCCCGGTAATAGAATCTCTGTCAGAAATACTGAAACTATGTATTCTTGATACAACATTAATATTTCAAGCTCATTTTCAAGCAAGTTTGATAAATTATTTCTTTTACTTGTATGGAGAACTATAGAATATTAAATTTACAATGTACAAATTAACAAAATATAATTAATAATATATTTAAGACAATATATTATAAGACAATTTTTATGGATAATAAGCAAATGCTTTGTATTGAATAAGATAGCATACAAACAAATTTCATCATATGAAATACGTCATCAGCAGGTATATGGCCAGTTGCTATGTTGAATCGAAGAATAAGGGTGGAAATCTTATGACATAACAGTTCCTTTTAATGACCGCTAATCTTTATTCTGATACATTGTATGTTATTTATTAGTCAATTCATAAAATATGACTTTTATTTTAAATTTCAATTTAAAATTTTAAGTTGATATAATAATAAATTATATAAAATCTTAAATAATTATTTATTGTTTATCTTTATTTTTATTTATAGATAATATAATATACGTAGGCACAAATATCTGAGTTTACGTATAGAACACCTCATCTTAGAACGTCTCGTCTTAGAACGAACGTCTTAGGACGCATAGTCTTAATACAGATCAACATTTATCTCTCTTCATCCAATCTGTACCCTCCTTTCCAATCCGCCTTCCGCTCTAATCACTACACAAAAATCACCTGCATTAAAGTTTACAACAATCAACTCATTTCTCGTGACAAGGCTCTATTGTGTTATAATCTCCCTCGACGTCTCCTCGGCTTTTAGCGTCGTCGACCACTCCGTCCACCTTTCTCCTCTTCGTTATGATTACGGCTATATATAATATAATGTGTTGTTACACCTGCCCTGGGACACCCAATGATGTACTCATAAATAAATCACTGTTTTCCTCATGAGGAGGCATAAACACCAGACAGCATTCTATATATCCTCATCAGACTAAAAAATAGAACTGAATTATTCTCGCAATATTCAAAGTCGCTACGTATGCCCAATCATCCTATGTGTGCCGACAAACTTCCATAACGGTATACGCGTTTCGCTCTAACGGAGCTCATCAGTACCGTGACTTTAATAATCATCAATAGGCACCTTAGCAAACGCTTAAACAGTGTTTAAAGCTCAATAAACAGAACTACCTTTAATCTGAATCATCAGAGGGAATTTAGCATAAGTTCTGTGCATGGCAGTGCGTATTGCAGTTTAACCATGCATCAGGCACTAAATTCCTTTTAATAGAAATGCTGTTTAACAGGGACACTTTAAAGTGTACAAATAAATAAACTATAATTTGTTGTTACACCTACCCTGAGACACCTAATTGTGTACTCGTAAATAAATCACTATGTTTTCCTCATGAGGGTGGCATAAACACCAGGCAGCATCCTATATATGTTCATCGGACTAAGAAATAGAATCGAATTATTCTCGCAATATTCAAAGTCACTACGTATGCCCAGTCATCCTATGTGTGACGACAAACTTCAACAACGGCATACGCGTTTCGCTCAAACGGAGCTCATTAGTACCGTGAATTTAATAATCATCTATAGGCACCTTAACACACGCTTAAACAGTGTTTAAAGCTCGAAAACAGAACTACCCTTAATCTGAATAATCGGAGGGAATTTAGCATAAGCTCTGTGCATGGTAGTGCGTATTGCAGTTTAACCATGCATCAGGCACTAAATTCCTTTTAATAGAAATGCTGTTTTAGAGGGACACTTTAAAGTGTACCAATATATAAAATATAATTTGTTGTTACACCTGCCCTGGGACACACACTGGTATACTCATAAATAAATCACAATGTTTTCTTCATGAGGAGGCATAAACATCAGGCAGCATTCTATAAAAATGAATTCAATAAAATGTAATTTGTTGTTACACATGCCATGTAATTTGATGCCTGATGCATGGTTTAACTGCAATACGCACTGTTATGCACAGAGCTAATGCTAAATTCCCTCTGATGATTCAGATTAAGGGTAGTTCTGTTTTTCGAGCTTTAAACTCTTTAAGCGTGTGTTAAAGTGCCTATTGATGATTATGCAAGTCACTGTACTGATGAGCTCTGTTAGAGCGAAACGGGTATACCGTTGTTGAAGTTTGTCGTCACACATAGGATGACTGGGCATACATAGCGACTTTGAATATTGCGAGAATAATTCGATTCTATTTCTTAGTCCGATGAACATATATAGGATGCTGCCTGGTGTTTATGCCACCCTCATGAGGAAAACATAGTGATTTATTTACGAGTACACAATTAGGTGTCTCAGGGTAGGTGTAACAACAAATTATAGTTTATTTATTTGTACACTTTAAAGTGTCCCTGTTAAACAGCATTTCTATTAAAAGGAATTTAGTGCCTGATGCATGGTTAAACTGCAATACGCACTGCCATGCACATAGCTTTTGCTAAATGCCCTCTGATGATTCAGATTAAGGGTAGTTCTGTTTTTCGAGCTTTAAACACTGTTTAAGCATGTGCTAAGGTGCCTATGGATGATTATTAAAGTCACGGTACTGATGAGCTCCGTTAGAGCGAAACGCGTATACCGTTGTTGAAGTTTGTCGTCACACATAGGATGACTGGGCATACATAGCGACTTTGAATATTGCGAAAATAATTCGGTTCTATATATTGGTCTGATGAAGATATATAGAATGCTGCCTGGTGTTTATGCCCCTCATGAGGAATACATAGTGATTTATTTACGAGTACACCATTAGGTGTCCCAGGGTAGGTTCAACGACAAATTATATTTTATATATTTGTGCACTTTAAAGTGTCCCTGTAAAACAATATTTATATTAAAAGGAATTTAGTGCCTGATGCATGGTTAAGCTGCAATACGCACTGCCATGTACAGAGCTTATGCTAAATTCCCTCTGTGGATTCAGATTAAGGATACAATCTGAATTAAGGGTAATGATCACCTTCTCGTTACCATTGGTCTCACTTCCAACAACACCCCGCCTCACACACCTATCATCCTACATCGCCATTGAAGAAATCTGAATATCCCTCTTCTCCGCTCTGTCTTACACAAATGGTCTCAATCCTCTCCCATAATAACATCAACCTCTCCACACGATCTTGTCTTTCTTTTTGACTCTGAACTTACATATACTCTCGATCTTTTCTTGCCCTTCAAACCTCATACTCACCATCCTCTGCACCACGCCCCATGGTTCGATATCAATTGCCTACTCTCAAAGCGTCAACTCCACCATGCTTTGGGAGTCTACCACCGCTCTCTCAGACGTGATATCCGCTCGCTCGATTCGTATATCCATGATTCCTATCTTGCTCTTTGCCGGTCTTATATCTACTTACTACTTGCTAAATGCAACTTTTGACAGCATAAAATCATCACTTCATTCAACTCTTAATCTATCTGACATACTTCTAACTCAATTTTTGCTAGCTCCTCTTCGTCTTGCAACATAAATCCCCATGATTATTCGTCATTTCTCCAGACCAAAGTATCCATGTTGCTCATTCACACTCCCGTATCCATCTCATCCCACTCTTCCCCGCCTCGCCTCATCCTCCAGGAACTGTTTTATCTTCTCCCTGTCACACTGTCCAAAGTCTCATCTGTCTTCATGCCCTTGCCAAACAAAATATAACCTGCCAATCCCCTATCTACCCCCAGCGCCACGAGCATGCGACATATCATTATCGGTCTTTACTAGCTCTAAACACGACATTTGTGCATTATCAAAGCGGGCATCGCTCTTAGGATTTATGCATCCACCTTTGCAGTGCTCGTTGGCATTTGAGCTTAAACCAAATCACTATGTACAGACATACTATTGCTATTTGGTTGATCATCAATTATATTCGGAATATCGCCACTTTGAGTTTTATAGATATAATGGTAGAACACTATTTAAACAATTGTTGACATTTGGGGAATAAAGATCGATATATGTGGAATGTTTTTGTTCACTTCTTTCTCCTAGCATAGGAAATGTGTTTATTTGACGTATCTCATTGAGTTCAGTATGTACATTCTCACATAAATGTCTTAATTCATTCAAACGTTTGTGGAATCAATAACCACATAAAAAGTTCTCCAATTAAAGATCCGCACCTTAGATTCTAAGGTGTCGGATGTAAAAAGAACAGTTAACATCCAAGAGAAAATACAATGAAAGTTACCTAATTTTGGACTTGTTTTTGACAGAAAATGTTGATAATCCGGAGCCCGTATGTTTTATGGGAAATTTTTCAAATGAATCAATGCCACCCATTAAACTTAGTAAACATTTTAAAGTTAAACACTTTGAGTTGCAAGATAAGCCGGTTAGTTACTTCAAGAGAATTATCGACTAGCAAAAAAATACAGGCAAATCTTTTAAAGGTTTTGTAGTAGTTTCAAAGAAAGCATAAATTTATTTATATCAAGTTTCAGAGTTTACAGTGAAAAACATGAAAGCTGATAGTCTGGGAGTGTCTCCTATCTTATCGGCTTGCCAAATTATTGTTAGTAATACAAATTAGTAATATGTTAGGAGAATAAACAACTAAGAAAATCAATTCCTCTTTCTAATGATACTGTTAATAGGCGTATTTCGTAATGTCTGCTGATATTGAAGATAACGTTTGTGTTAAAACTTCAGAATTCCAATTTTGCACTTCAAGTCGACGAAACAACTGGCATCACAGACAAGATACACATTATATCATTTATAGTTTCATTAACGAAAATCAAATAACAAATCGATCCGTTTTTGAAATGAATTAAGTCTAACAGGGAGAATACGTATTTAGTGTATTGAACAGTTACATAGAAATATGGAATTGATCATGAATGTATTGTGTGGGTGGGTATTTGTATTAATGGGGTGCATTCCATGATAGGTAGCAACAAAGATCTTAAGCTTTTATAAAATTGCAAAATATGGATATTATTGTAACTCATTGCTTCCTTCATTGAGGAAGGCTTTAATGTCAAAAACTTTAGATACAAACGCTAGATACTCAAGTAGTGAGTTAATTTTATCAATACAAGACTAGGTAAATCACGAATTTTTGAAAATTTATATTCGTAAATATGGATTCTCAACATTAAAGATTACTTTTACACACCCAAGTTAGGTGGCTACTTAGGGAAAGTTCTTAACCGTGTATATGTGAGGAACTCATTGTTTTCTTTAAAGTAATGCGGTAACCTATTTTTTCTAAACTTCTTAAATGCGAATTAGGATTACAAAATTTCAATAGTTAGTTTCTGTTTTTCAGCATCTCAACGGTTTAAACTGTAGCATACAAGAAAAAGAGGAGAATATTCTTACATCTACGGACAAAATGCAGGCATTTGAAAAGTTAAATATTTGGAAAAACGAAACAATGGAGGGCTGTCTTGAACTACTCTAATTTATATTGCTTCCGCTCCTTCCATGTTGTTGCTCCTCTCTTGGAATCGTCAACAAAAAAAGATTTATTTTTAAGTGAAAAAAATAAATCACGAAAAAAATTTGATTCTACTGATGAGTTTTTCTGGGTACTCATTGGTCGTCTAGAATTGACATGGTGACTGAAAGTCGTGAATCGAAGTCCAGTCTATCAAGCAACACCATTTAGTATAAATGCCGTATTTCGTAAGAAATCCTGGACCGTTGTATACTCAGCACATCCGTGCAATACTATTATGCCTGCCGTATCCATTAAGGATCCAACGAGTGCAGCGACAATTCAGCAACAACATCTGCCTAGTGTTTAAGGATGACCGCACAACAATTCGATCTGGTTAAGAGCGTAAGCCTCAGACAATTAAGCAAAGTGTCGGAAACGCTTGTATTCACAATGTCACACGGGCAACCGAAACGGCCAGTGAGTTCTTGATTCTACTGATGAGTTTTTCTGGGTACTCATTGGTCGTCTAGAATTGACATGGTGACTGAAAGTCGTGAATCGAAGTCCACTCGATTAAGCAACACCATTTAGTATAAATTCCGTATTTCGTAAGAAATCCTGGACCGTTGTATACTCAGCACATCCGTGCAATACTATTATGCCTGCCGTATCCATTAAGGATCTAACGAGTGCAGCGACAATTCAGCAACAACCTCTACCTGGTGTTTAAGGATGGTCCGCACAGCAATTCGATCTGGTAAAAAGCGTAAGCCTCAGACAATGAAGCAAAGTGTCTGAAATGCCTTTATTCACAATGTCACATAGGCAACCGAAACGGTCAGTGAGTACTTCATTCTACTGATGAGTGTTGCCGGGTACTTATTAGCGTCTAGAAGTGACATGGCGACTGAAAATCGTGAATCGAAGTCCAGTGTATTAAGCAACACCATTTAGTATAAATTCCGTATTTCGTAAGAAATCCTGGACCGTTGTATACTCAGCACATCCGTGCAATACTATTATGCCTGCCGTATCCATTAAGAATCTAACAAGTGCAGCGAAAATTCAGCAACAACATCTGCCTAGTGTTTACGGATGGTCTGCACAGCAATACGATCTGGTTAAGAGCGTAAGCCTCAGACAATTAAGCAGAGTGTCGGAAACGCCTATATTCACAATGTCACACAGGCAACCGAAACGGCCAGTGAGTACTTCATTCTACTGATGAGTGTTGCCGGGTACTCATTGATCGTCTAGAAGTGACATGGTGACTGAAAGTCGTGAATCGAAGTCCAGTCGTTCAAGTAACACCATTTAGTATAAATGTCGTATTTCGTAAGAAATCCTCGACCGTTGTATACTTATCACATCCGTGCAATACTATTCTGCCTGCCGTATCCATTATGAATTTAACGAGTGCAGCGACAATTCAGCAACAACCTTTGCCTTGTGTTTAAGGATGGTCCGCACATCAATTCGATCTGGTTAAGAGCGTAAGCCTCCTACAATTAAGCAAAGTGTCGGAAACGCCTTTATTCACAATGTCACAAAGGCAACCGAAACGGCCAGTGAGTACTTCATTCTACTGATAAGTGTTGCTGGGTACTCATTGGTCGTCTAGAAGTGACATGGTGACTGAAAGTCGTGAATCGAAGTCCAGTCTATCAAGCAACACTATTAAGTATAAATGCCGTATTTCGTAGGAAATCCTGGACCGTTGTATACTCAGCACATCCGTTCAATACTGTTATATATACACATATATGAGGCAAACTATGCTAAGGAGGGGGAAAAAAGCCGTAATTATAACGAAGGCGAGAAAGGAGGATGGAGTGGTTGACGATGTCCAATGCGGAGGATAGGTCGAGGAAGATGAGAGTACTATATAGGGTCTTGTAAAGAAAACTGAGTAGGTCGTTGTAAACTTTCATTCAGGCAATTTCAGTGAAGTGATTAGAGTTGAAAGCGGATGGAAAGGATGGTACAGATCGGATAACGTGAGATAAACGTTTGTCGGTATTAAGATGAGGCGTTCAAAGAGCTTAAAAAGAGTAGGGAGGAGTGATATGGGGCGATATATAGAAAGAAGAGAGGGGTTGAGGGATTGTTTCTTTAGGAGGGGACGAAATATGGCGGATTTCTCGTGTAATGGGAAGATACGACTGCTGATGGACGAGTTAAACAAGTTAGTGATGAAAGGCTATATCGATGAGCATGTGGATTTAAGTATTGGGGTAGGCAGGAGCCGCCAGGTTGTGTTTTGTTGGGCAAGGGCATGAAGACATATGAAACTTCTACAGGTCAAACAGGGAGAAGATTAAAGAGTTTCTGGAGGGTGAGGCGAGGCGTGGAAGAGTGAGATGAGATGAAGACGGGGTGTGAATGAGCAACGTAGATACTTTAGTTTGGGTAAATGACGAACATTCATGGGTATTTATGTTGCAAGACGAAGAGGATCGGGCAAGGATTGATTTAAAACTATGTCAGAGAGACCAAGAGTTGAACGAAGTGATGGTTTTGTGCTGTCAAAAGTTGCATTTTTGCACGTGTTGGTTGAGATGAGACCTGCAAAGAGCAAGATAGGAATCATGGATATACGAAGCGAGCGAGTGGATATTACTTCTGAATGAGCGGTGCTAGACTTCCAAAGCACGTCGGATTTGACGTTTTGAGAGTAGGCAATTGATATCGAACCATGGGGCATGATCCAGAGGATGGTGAGGATGAGGTTTGAAGGGCAAGAGAAGATCGAGAGTATATGTAAGTTCAGAGCCGAAAAGAAAGGCAAGATTGTGAGGAGAGGAAGATGTTATTGTGGGAGAATATAGATACGATTTGAGTATGGCGGAGCGGAAAAGAGTGACGTCAAGATTTCTCCAAGGGCGACGTAGAATGGTCGGTGTGTGAAGCGGGTAGTGGTTAGAAGTGAGATCAAGGATGACGAGAACGTGATCGATAGACCAGGATAGGAGATGGGCACTGAGGTGTTGGCAGCAAAACGATAGGGTGACAGTTTTGATGTTGAATGCCTAACCAGGATATGTTGGAGCTGTGGAGATGATTTTGTAATTTTAGGTGTAGAAGGTTGATGTACAGGATGGAATCGGTGTAAGGGGGCGATCGAGGTTGATGTTGTAGTCGCCAAGAATTAGTGAAGTGATGGAGGACAAATAACAGTGGGAAAGGAGGCCTACGAGTTCGGTAAAAATATAGAGGTTAGAGCTGATATACAATGGCGATATCCAGAGGGATTGGGCTAGAAGAACGACAAGTGAGCAATTCAAAAGAGCAATAACTGAAAGTGGGAGTGATTTTGCGAAGAGACGCGGTTGTGACGGGCAAATGCGACAATGCTACCACAATGCCACCATGATTATAGAATTTAGAAGGGGATGAGCTGAGGGGGCGAGCGGATTTGACTAAGCAACAGGCAGAGGGCTAACGGCGAATGGATAGGTTGTCCGAATCGGAGTGCCAGGATTTGTTTAGGCAGAAGAGATCGATGTATTGCTTGGTGAATTGGTTGAGGATAAGATCAGATATTTGGTGAATAGATCTAGTGTTGAGGAGGCTGAGGCGGAAACCGTGTGTGGTGGTGAAAGGGGCTTGTGGATAAGTCTCATAGTGGAGATGGAGCGCCATTGAATTTTGTGGCGCTTGTGGACAACTTAAAAATATCCGTCGATGTTTCGGATGGAGAGATATGTTTCGCCACTTTCCTTGCGACGGCGTTTTTCGATTTTGGTAGAAGAGTTATTTGATCGATTTCGGAAGGTGTGCGATTGGGGAAATGCGATTTGTTGAAGAGGACATGAGTTTAAATTGTTAGGAGGGGACAGAGGACGCGTGAGAGCGATGCTTGAACACAATTTTCAGAAGGGGCTGATAAAGATTAGATTGAAGAGATTTGTTTAGGCGGTTGAATGTGACAGGAGAGAAGTCGTTGAAAAATGATGGTTTATCTTATGAAACAAGAGACGATACGATAGATCTGAAAGCGGAAACATCGTGATCGAGACGTGCTTGTGGAGATAAGGAGGAGAAGGAGTTATATTAGTGACGATGAAGCAACGATCACGAGATGAAAAGCGTTTCCGTAAAGGAGGACGAGTGGCGTGAGTTTAAAGTAGTGGATAAAGATAATATAGATGGTGGCAAGCTATGTACGGTAAGGTTATGAGTGGAAAGATCGTGGAGGATGGTTGATTTGATTTTGATTGATCGATGGAGGTTATTCTGAAACGATACAGAAGGGACGGGGTGTCGGGGATGTAAGATGACATGGGATGGGAAGTGTATATGATGTCAGAATCGGTGAGTGGATAAAGAACATTGGAAACTACGGGGTAGTTTGAGTGACATGTTGGATGTTGATATGTGCTTATGGGAGAGTTTGCTGATTAATTTGTTTGCACAAAATCTACATAGGAAGTGTTCTTTATACTTACTGTTGTCGCAGACGATTGCTGTCCAGATGTTGCAGTCGTGTGTCGAGCACTGTCGGTCGTAGCTGTCTTACGTCATCCCATTAATGTGTGTTAAAGCTGTTAAATTTGCTAATGCAACTGATTGAATTGATCTGCAACTGATTGAATTGATCTGCAATGTAAGTAATTTAGTATTAGCAAGAAAATTGTTTTAACCAGTTCATATTGTCTACTAATTCATATACGCCAATCAATCTTCCTATCGTGATTCAAACACCAAATTCGATATTATTTAACTAATTTGCCTGCTTGACTTTTACTGGGTTTTTATAGTTAGTGGACTTGTAAGCGTTCAACTGGCAGGCATTTGCCACGTTAAATAAATTATTAATATTTAAAAAATAAATATTAGGAAAAACAAAGCGATGGAGGGCACTCTTGAAATGTTTTCACTGATAGGAGGTGAACATCTCCCTATGATTGTGGCTCATTTGTCAGCTCAAGAAGAGAAATTGTTAAACTAATTTTCATCAATAAACACTGCATAGTACGATTGAATTAGAAACCCTTTTATTGAATCATCAAAGGATTTGTTTTTAACGCTGAAAGAGATTGGAAGCTTGCAGATATATCCTCTGATTGAGGATTAATGGTAAAATTAAGGAAAAATCTATCGAAGAATTGTGGCTATCAATCAAAGACGAATATGCTGAAAATATATTATATGTTGAGATCTCAAAAAAGCGATTGTTATTTTGCTAATATTCAACATCGTCATCACGTGAACTTGGAGTTTCAACCCTCACAGCAATCAAATGCGAAAAAATGGAAATATTCAAAAAATTGATGAAGAAATGAGTGTTTGTCTTTGTTTGTCTTATATTCTCAATATCCTCACATTGAGAATATTGTTGATAAAGTACATTTATCTCACTATGATTGTGTTTTTCAAGACTATAATTAAGAATATAATTAGAATATAATCATAATTTATTTATGAAGTATTAAGAATTTAATAAGAATTAACTTAAGAATTTAGTTAAGAATCTAAACTTCATCTTACACCTCTTTGAGTGTGATTTTATTTAGTATATTTTATTAGTGCAACTCATATTTGCCAGGTCCTTAGTCAATAGCAGAAGAATCTGAGTTTTTAACTTGTGGTTACGGCCTAAGTAACAAGCAGTTAAATTGCATATTAAAAATCAAATAATATATATTAAATTAACTAATTAGCGTAATAATTAAATATGAAGTATTAAGAATTACAAAAAATAAAACGAGTAATAGTAAGATTAATAATTAATAATAATTAGTAATAATTAATTTATATTAAATATCAATTTACTATCACAAAAGACTCTTCTGTATAAAACAATTTTATTTTCAATTTTAATATTTTTATTAAAATTGACGACGCTTATATGCATTACCCTAAATATTAATGTATTAATAGTAAATTTCAGTAATTAAATAGTAAATTACAATATTAAACATCAATTTCAATAATAAATTTTAAGCAAAATCGGAAATTATTTTAATTTAATGATTTTAACATATGTAAAAAGGTTAAAATTTAATTAAGTTAAAGTTTTAAACAGCAAGTCAGTCTAATGTGATTATTAGTTTAAACAGAAAAAGAACCGAAACGTGAAATTTATGTATTTAATCGACAGCTGCTGATGTACACCAATGATGAAATGAAACTGTCATCGTTTACGATTAAAAAGCTGCGGTTTTATATCATTAATTATATATGAATTTAAAATTCAAAATTAATTTTAAAATATTGTTTAGCTAAAATAATGTGATTGACTTACAGCGTAGTGTCTGTAAAAAGGAAGATTGCTTTACAAACGTGCTTATATCAGTCTTAATTAATAATGCTACCAAATTAGTTTTGTAGAAAGTTGTGATTTCAATCGACGCTCTGCATACATCTGATTGGAATATGGCTAGTCAGGCATCGACATTGGACAAGCATGTAAACTTTCTAACTTCGCGAATAAATTCTGCTCGATCACTGCTGCAGTTTAGAAATGCGGCCTTCTTCGCTGAAAAACTACATATACTTAAAAAAGGTGAATTATTTTAGCTTTATAAGTTCAACGACTGATTTCAAATTTATCAGATTATTCAACGCTACTTGAATGGACCGAATGCTTGTATTTATGCAAAGATTACAAAACTGCTGTGTTCGTTCTACAAAACTGGCCGGATTATGAAGTTGGTCGCATTTTTTTAACTAATTTCTAATTTCTTTTTAGTATTCGTTAAGATGTCAATACTTGGCAGCACTGGCACAGGTATCGGTTTTGTAAATAAAATTTTGTATATAACATTTCAATTGCTGTCCGGTATAATCAGACAACAAAAAGATCTATGATTAAAAAATTCATATCTCGATTCAAATTTTTTACATTTATCTCTCTGACTTAATAATTAATTATTAATCATTTTTATTAAAAATAATAAGTTAAGAAAATTATGTATTTGATTCATTTATATGCTCATATACTTCAGTTAATATACTCATCTTGTATAATCATCTGATTTTCCCTTACACCCTTCGTCAGCGACAATGTCCGCTCGTCTAACCTTATTATCCATGACATCCGCCGTATCCGCCCTTATATAAATTTCCGTTCTTGTTTGTATCTTCTTTCATCGCTTCTCTTCCCTAAAATCGTTTATTGCCTCAGCCTTTTCGCCAATTATCTAACATCCATCATCATATCACTACAACGAATCATCAACTCCGCCGTTCGAGTGATCCTTCGTTTCCGTCGCTTTGACCACACATCCACATATATCGCCCAACTCTCCTGGCCTACTATCCACATCCGCATACAACTCCGCCTTCTGCTCGTCACTTTTTGTTTCATCGCTGTCTGCTCCCCATCGTTCATCAACCTCTCTTTCTTAGACGTCACTCGCCCCACATCTCTCTATCGCTGCGTTCGAGTTATTCCCTCTTACTCAACGTTCCCAATTACTCCAACAACTATGGTCTCTTATCCTTTCTCGTCGCCGAGAAAGGTCCTCGATCCTTTCTCGGCGACGAGAAAGGTTTCTTATTAATACTAAAATCTATATGAAAAACTTAAAATCCCATACTTAACTCCATATGCTCATCGATTACCCCTTTCCTCACCACCTTGTTTAACTCGTCCATCCGCAGTCGTATCTTCCCTTCACAATAGAAATCCGCCATCGTTCGTCCCTTCCTTAAGAAACAATCGCTCGAACCCTTCATTCTAGATATCGCCCAACTTCACCCCTCTCTACTCTTTCTAAGCTCTTAGAACGCTTTTTCTTAATACAGATCCTCGTTTATCTCCCTCGTTATCCAATCTGTACCTTCCTTTCCAATCCGCTTTCCTCTCTAATCACCTAACAGAAATCGCCTGCATGAAAGTTTACAACTACCTACACCTTTCTAGTTACAAGGCTCTATATAGTGTTCTCATCTAACTCGACCTCTCCTTCGTCTTGGACATCGTCGACCACTCCGTCTTCCTTTCTCGCCTTCGTTATAATTACGGCTTTTCTTCTTCCTCCGTAGCATGATTTGCCTCATATATATACAATCGTTCTTTTCGAGTCTGTTCAAATTCATCAACCTCCCCTCCCATCCCTATATTCTGCGGAGTCCCACAAGGTTCAGTCCTAGAACCTCTGCTTTTCTCTCTTCTACTTGTACACGATATCTATGCATCACGATTTAATGCATCACCTTACTCTTTTAACGTCATGTAATACGCCGATAAAATCTTCATCTATTCTCATTCACTTGCCCATCGCATACACGATATCGTAATTTCTGCATCCAACTGTCTTCTATCTATAAACGTCTCTGCCATCTTAATACAGATCAACTTATTTCGTATATATAATTTCATATATAATTCATTCATTTATTTACTTATTTACCGCTTCATTTATTGCACTAATCTACTCATGTACTTAACCTGCTTTTCTTAATTATATAATTTAAAAAGTACATAATTGTAATTGTGTAATTACACAATTACATAATTAAATAATTATCAATTATTTAATTAATTTAAACAAATTAATTTCAAATCACATATCCTGCTTTAATAAGAACTTTTTAAAATTGCAAAGTTTTTTTTGACCAAAGCAAACAAACAACAATTATTGTTGATAATGTAAGCTATCGATATAGCTTACATTATAGTATGACCAAAGCAAACAAACAACAATTATTGTTGATAATGTAAGCTATCGATATAGCTTACATTATAGTATGACCAAAGCAAACAAACAACAATTATTGTTGATAATGTAAGCTATCGATATAGCTTACATTATAGTATGACCAAAGCAAACAAACAACAATTATTGTTGATAATGTAAGCTATCGATATAGCTTACATTATAGTATGACCAAAGCAAACAAACAACAATTATTGTTGATAATGTAAGCTATCGATATAGCTTACATTATAGTATGACCAAAGCAAACAAACAACAATTATTGTTGATAATGTAAGCTATCGATATAACTGCTTCATCCGTATATCTAATTGCATTTTGTCGTTAATTAATTATAATTACTAATTAACTGATTTCTTTAAATTTAAAATAATTTAAACCTTGAATATTACAAGCCTAAATATAGTTTTAGTTTTATTTTTGCCTTTGCCAAATGCTGTGAAATTCCTGTCTCGAAATCTTCTTGATTTTTTAATTTAAATATTTTAAAAATAAATTTTAAATAATAATATCTAAAATAATCTAAAATAATTTAAAGTGAATACGCTCTCAACAAAAGCGTATAATTTGATAGATTTCCAAATATTGGAAATATTGTATTCATTGTACATTTTTCGGTCAAAAATTGCATTTATATTTAAATTATTATTTACTTAATAAATATCTATAATAATTAAATCAGCTAACTGAGTCTACGTATTTAATATAATTATAAAATAAACAAATAATTTAAAGTGAATACGCTCTCAACAAAAGCGTATAATTTGATAGATTTCCAAATATTGGAAATATTGTATTCATTGTACATTTTTCGGTCAAAAATTGCATTTATATTTAAATTATTATTTACTTAATAAATATCTATAATAATTAAATCAGCTAACTGAGTCTACGTATTTAATATAATTATAAAATAAACAAAACATAATAATGCTTAATCAAAATTTAATAATTAAATAATAAAATAATAATTGTTATAAGATTTTTTATAAATTATATCAAGTTAAAAAATGAAATTTAAAAAGTCATTTTTATGAATTGACTAATAAATAACAGACGTTGTATCAGAATAAGGATTAGAGGTCATCAGGAGGAACTGCTATGCTATCAGGTTTCGGCCCCTAACTCCTCTACACAACATAGCAGCGGGGCCAAATACATGCTAATGATGTATTTCCTCTGATAAAACTATCTAGTATCTTATTCTAATACAAAGTATATTATTTATTATCTATCCATAAAAATTTGCCACTTAAGAGTTTAAATTTATTCTTTATATTATTGTGTTGATTAATACAGTGCAAATGTTACCCCTTTTATATCCATTCATAAAGATTTTCGGGTATGAGTTTAAATTTATTCTTTATATTATTGTGTTGATTTATATATTTTACTATTTTCTGCTTAATGTAATTTTTATAGTAACCTAGTTTAAAATATGTATCTATTAAATTATTTAAATGATTTTGAAGAAAATCAATATCATTACATATTGTTGCAATTCTTAAATTTCATTGTTTAATGTATTATATTTTATATTATATGGTATGCATAAATGATCATGCAAAAATATGTTTTTTGTACATTTAAATGTCATCTTTACGATATAAATTAATAGTAGTTTTAGTTAATTAATTTAATGTTCATATCTAGATATACACCTTCGTTATCATTAATATTGGTTTTGTTGAGAATAAGGCTTTCTAGATAAATGTGCTCACTAATTGAATAAAAATTTTAGAATTAAATACACATATATCATCAATGTATCGAAACATATATTTCATATATTTATATTGTTTAGATTTAGTTTTTACACAGTTATGAACAAATTCATATTCTATAAAGCTTAAAAACAAGTCAGCTATAATTGGGCTACTATTTTCAGTTTTAGTTAATGTTAATAAATAATGTATTTATTGACATATTAATCGTCATCCTGATGAAGATTAATCGTCTTCCTGATGTGGAGGACTTCAAGTATCTTGGGGTATTGTTCTCAAGAGACGGCAGGAACATCAAGGAGATTGATAAGCAGATATGTTCTTCGCCTGTGTCTTCAGGCGAAGTTTTCGGTTTACCACGCAATCTTCGTTGCTATCTTAACCTATAATCATGACCTTTGGGTTTTGACGAAAGGATAAGATCTCAGATACATGCGACTGAAATGAGGTTCCTTCGCGGTGTGGCTGGTTTTAGCCTTAGAGATCAGGTTAGTAACTTGGTAATCCGGGATGGACTTGGATTAAAGTTGCTGATTCTCCACATCGAATAAAATCAGTTGAGGTGGTAAGCACACGCTCTGAGGTAGCGCTGATATTTATTCATCAGCTTTGTTACCAACCTTATTTTTCTTATAGATTAATTATTGTCTTAACTTTTTACAAAATGTTTTTCGTTGTTCTTTGGTAGTAGCATTAATTATAGAATTATCACTTATTCGCACTGAATTCACATCTGCACTGTTTGAGAAAAAACTCTAGAATTCTAGGGTGTTTCGAGATTTTAAAATAAACTATTTATGCTCATTCTATTTTCAGTTCGATTCTGGAAAATTCGATGACGCGAATAATATTATCAACGAAAGCATAGCTTTAATAGAGGACCACGTTTGCACTAGTACAAATCATATTCTCCAAAATGAATCGGAGGTGGTTATTTTTGTTATTGATCAGAATCGCCATCTGCACGTTCGTTTTAGTGGAAAAGCTCAGTGTATTTGTTGCAAGGGAAAATTGCTGAGACTAATCGCAACACGTTGGCGGCCATTAAAGCTTACAAAAGAGCTTTACAATTAGATTCTAATTGTTTCGAGGCGTTTTCTAGGCTAACTCGAAATCAAATTATGCATTCTAACGAAGGTATGCATTATATTTGATACACATAATATTGACACGTAATATTAAAATATTAAAAGTTGTCATTGTGATTTAATCGATTTGTCTTTTTCCTGTTATATCAAATGTTATTAAATGGTCCTGTGTGACTTGCATTTTTTAATATAATTTTTTAAATAATAAATGGTAAGTTTTAAAAATTAAAATTTTTGAAAAAATATTCATTTAAAAATATATATTTATTTTTGAATGACTATATTGTGTATTAGTGTATGCTAATGCTCAGTGTATTATTTTGCTCTTTGAACTAACCGATGTGTAGCTGGTTTGCTTTAATGGTATAAAAATTCGCAAAGTTTAACAGCTATTTATACAATATTTGATGATAAACACAGTTGTGTTTGACAATTTGAATTAACCTTTTTCGATTTTGCTAAAATTAAAATTTTGATTGCCCAGCAGTTTTTCATTTAATATCTTTAATATTATATATTCACATCTAATATTACTCAACATAAATGGACACACAATTAAGCGAGTTTCAGAAAAGCTCGATCTGGAAGTGATATATGCTCGATCTATGCTTACATTGATATATGTTTTTCAATGATTGTTTTATTTGTCTGTTGGTATTTATGATTTCTTATTTTGGTCTAATTTAAATTTAAAGTAGATCATTTGTTTAATTATTTTGCTCTTTGAACTAACCGATGTGTAGCTGTTTACCTTTAATGGTATAAAAATTCGCAAAGTTTAGCAGCTACTGATACAATTCCTAATGATAATAATATATTATGTTACTAAACATATTTAAGATATAGGACACAACAATAATAAGTCATTAAGTTCACAGTCTTCACACTTTGTCCATAACAGTCTAGAGGCATCAGATCCCTCTATCATACACTGACGCACCACCCTCTGATTGAATCACTCAAGGTATTTTACACACCTAAGAGTCTAATTGAAACAGATGATGGTAGACAATCCAAAGATGAAGAGCTTAATAAACCTTAATCTTTGCTCAGGGAAACGTCCTCTAGAAAAGAAGAATAATATCGAGATTCCCCAAGTACATCAGAGGCACACCCGAGCACACTCCATATTAATGACAAACGTTTGGACGTCTCAGTGCACATATAGCTCTCTTTAGTACACTTTTGAATCTATTCAAGTTAGATTTTGGAGGCTATTTAACCGTAATAGTAAACTCTAGGTATCTTACTCGATGTGTGAAGATTGGGAGTGGTTGATTATTAAAAATAGAAGAGAGAGATGAGATTGATAATCTCTTTAATTTTTTCTTGGAACTTAGATATTTTTCATTATTTTGTTCTTTGAAATAACTGGTGTGTAGCTGTGTTCCTGAAATTGTATAAAAATGCACAAAGTTCAACAACTACTGATACAATTCCTGATGATGACACAGTTGTGTTTAAAAATTTGAATTCATTTTTTTATTTTGTCGTTGAGACAATGTGCATTTTTGATTCTGTAAGATATTTTTCTCACGAATAATTTTACTAAAATAATTTTACTAAAATTATAAAGGTCAATTATTTGATCAAAGTTCAAAGATAATGTAAAAATTCTTCAGCTAATATCACTGCAATTTCTAATTTTTGACGAAAAGCTCTCCTCCTGAGTCATATATGCATTTAAGTACCTTAAATTGCAAATGCAATATTTCAATATTTTATTTTAAACTATTTTATTTTAATATAATTTAATATTGATATATAATTAAAAATATAATATAATATTAATAAACCATAATATTTTTTATTAAAAATATTATATATTTTTTAATAAAATATATAAAATATTTTTTTTTAAATGTTTCAAAAATGGTACGTTTTAATTGATTAATAGTTACGAGCCCATATTAACGTTAACTTAGAGGTTAGAGTTGATTTAGCAAATCACATGCTAAAATAAATGTATTCGTTAAGCGACGGGATTCTGATATTTATTCAAAATAAATAAATCAAAACCGTACTCTGTTTACATTTATGACTAATTGAACATTTGCTGTTGAAAATTTGTATAATTTAATATTTGGAACATTCATGTATATCAGAAACAATTGTCTATAATGTTTTAACCGTTTGATTGAATAACATACAATAACATTCGATTTACATATTTATTTCATAATTATTTACATAGTTTTTTCATATTTATATATTCAACATTCGATTTATTTTTCATATTTATTTTATTTATTTCATACTTTTTCATATTTTATAGAGAAAATTCGTTTCCAATCCGAATTATTACAAGAAGGCGAGGAAACAGGAATATTTATTTGATTACAAAAATCCAATATTTCGACGGCACTACGGCACGTCATCTTCAGGGTTGTAAGTAGATTTAATCAACAAATTTTGAAAAAATAAAATACTTGAAAAAAATTTGTTGATTAAATCTACTTACAACCCTGAAGATGACGTGCCGTAGTGCCGTCGAAATATTGGATTTTTCTAATCAAATAAATATTCCTGTTTCCTCGCCTTCTTGTAATCATATTTTTTAATTTAGTAAATGCTTATATTTATATTACAACATAAATTACTTAAGTAAGTTAAACTTAAATTTAGCTTCGAAATTTAAACTTAAATTAAATCTGAAATTTAGAAGCTGAGTTCTTGAAATCTTTGGACAGTGATGGCGAATATTGCTCTAAAGTATCGAAAATCTATTTTCACATGAATCATCCATTTGTTAGACGGCTTCTATCACTTTAAATTTCTTCAATTTGAAATTCTTAGATCGTAGGCAGAAACGACTTAGCTTCCGAAATTGAACAATTGTTTGACAACTGTTACGAATCCAAAATTAAGAATGCTCTTGCAGCTTTCGATGATCGACGATGTGAGGATGCTATAAAAATATGCAAAGAGTGAGTATTTTATTTCATGTTATAATTGATACTAGTGTTAATAATAAGGAATTTTAAGAAGATGAATTATTTATATTGCCTTATTATCATTTATTATTTATCTTATTTTTATCTTTTATAAATATAATAAATTTTAAATTTGAGAATAAATTTTATAATAAATTTTCAATGTGAGAATTTAAATTTATGATTTTTTGATTAATGTGTTTATTAATTAGTCGAATCACTTATTATTAACCCAGCGAATGAAAGACTGACGCCTCTGAGACTTTTAGTCAAAGAAGGAAAGGAGATAACTGTTAGGTGTGCGTAAAAATATAAAAATATAGTTTACCCGGAAGCGCCAGGGCCGCTATGTGCAAGTCGATTAAGTATTAAGCTAGCACCTATTACAAATTAGCCTCTTCGTGGAGCGTCTTAGGCCACATATGTTTGACATTAATCGATCAACGGCTAAATAATTGGCCGGCTTGCATCAGCCGTAGAGATAGTTATTTCATCGACTATCTCAGATCCCTCCGATGACTCCAACGGCGGATTAGACAATGGACGAAAAGGCGGAAGAAAGTCACGAAGGCCTGCTTCTTTACATTAGCGGTGTTGGATCATCAAATGATATCGGGAACGGGAAATAGCCAAACAAACAAAATCACTCTGATGACTCCAACGGCAGATTGAACGATGGACGAAAAGACGGAAGAGAGTCTCGGAGACCTGTTTCCTTACAGTAACGATGTTGGATAATCAAAGGATATGGGGAACAGGAGATAACTGAACAAACGAAGACAATGAAATTGGCAAGCAACAAATTTATAAAATATAAATCAAATACAAAGAACAATAGTCAACTCGTCACTGACCGGAGGAATTTTAATTTTGATTGTCGGGTTCCGTGTGACTAGGCAGTTGTACGGAGACAGCGAAAGAGGCATCAACATTTGAAGCAGACTTGGCTTCACGTAGGAACGTGAAATGTCATCTCGCTTACGGAAAAGGAACTAAAATTAGTTGAAGAGATGGTTCGCTTCGGTCTTGAAATAGTCAGAGTGACTTCTCTTCACTATTCTGGAACTGGAACTAAACTTTTGGATCAAGGTTAGACCTTGAACTATTCGGGAGTTACCAACGGAAAGCGACGACATGCGGGTGTAGGGATACTTACAAGTCCCCTGATGTCGTTCGTGGTAGAAAAGGTTTAACCAGTAAACGAAATGCTGACGTCTCTGAGACATTTGGTCAAAGTGGGAATGGGGATAACTGTTGTGTGTGCGTATGTTCCCAACATTATCCCAGAATACTCAGCCTTCGTTTAAGATCTTCAGGCTCTGCTTGATAGTACTCCTGTCGGAGATTCCCTCGTTCTATTGTGTGACTCTAATGCTCATGTTGGTAGCGACAGTAGCACTTATAAGGGAGTGTTGGGGAGGAATGGACTCTCTAATCTGAATGCGAGTGGTCTTGAATTTTTGCACTTTTGTTCTCGTAACAATTTGTGCATAACCAACACAATGTTTGAACATAAAAAGATCCATAGATGCATATGGCATCAGGATTCTCTCAGTCAAAGATCAATGATCGATTTTATAATCGTCTCATCTGATCTGCGACTTTATGTTCTGGACACTCATGTGAAGAAAGGGGCTGAGCTGTCAACCGATCACTACCTAGTAGTTAGTAAACTTCAATGGCAGGATCGGATACTTGACAAGCCAGGTAAACTCAAACGTTGTGTGAGGGCGTACTGTGGGCGTCTAGCAGATGTTTTTGACAAATAACGTTTTTGTGGCTACATTTGGGAGGACATCTCTCAGTTGCCGGAAGAGGTGAAGAGCATTGATCAGGAATGGGAGATGTTCAGATCATCGCTTGCCAATGCAACTGTGAAAGCTCGAAACTTGTCGCGGAGAAAATACTCGCACTGCTTGGTGGACAATAACAGCTCCAACAGGAACGCTTATAAGACAACTTTGTCAGATAAATCAG
Source organism: Pomphorhynchus laevis (assembly GCA_012934845.2). NCBI lineage: Eukaryota > Metazoa > Acanthocephala > Palaeacanthocephala > Echinorhynchida > Pomphorhynchidae > Pomphorhynchus > Pomphorhynchus laevis. Next base: position 154,622 of record WNNJ02003295.1, on the reverse strand, counting down.
TGGAAGCTGTAGACAAGTACCGAATGGCAAATAGAGCTTCTGCTCGTTTAGTTACTGAAGCGAAGAAGGTAGCTTGTTATAAGTTTGGAGAGCGCTTAGAACTTGGTTCTAGGTCCGCTTCGAAGATGTTCTGAAGGACAATCGGGAACCTTCGTGTTGGAAAGCAGAAAATTCCTCAGACTGTTTATGATAATAGATGATCTATGCTGACTGACATTGAAGAAATTCTTGGTTGTTGGAAAGAGCATTTTACGAGTCTCCTTAATCCGATGGATATGCTTTCCTTGTAGAATTAGAGCCTTTAGAACCAACTTAAGAGCTCATCTATTTGGAAGAGGTCATTGTTGTTAAAAAAACTTCGAAATGGCAAGTCTTCTGGAGTAGACGAGATTCGACCTGAAACTTAAAAGGCTATCGACGTTGTTGGTATGAAGTGGCTAACCCAAATCTTCAATGTTGCATTGAAGTCGGCCAAGGTTCCTAGTGAGTGGCGAACTCCGGTGGTCGTACCGATCTTTAAGAAATGTTACTGAAGAGTGTGTTCCAATGATCGGGGCATCACTCTTCTTAGTCAAACTGGTAAGCTATTTGCTAGGATTCTGGAGTTAAGGATACGGCCTTTAGTTGAGGGACAGCCACAAGAAGAACGATGCGGCTTTCGTCCTGGTCGTGGAACTACGGATCAGCTCTTTACTCTCTCAACTATCCTTTAACGGTCTTGGGAGTTCGCTTAACCGGTCTACATGTGCTTTGTAGATTTGGAAAATGCGTCGACCAGATTCGCGAGAGAGGTTGTCGGATGTACTAAGGGAGTAGAGAGTACCACACTATCTTCAAGTAGCTGTGGCTTCTCTGTATGAACAAAGGATGAGTTGTGTTCATGTTATAGGTAGGAAGTCTGAATCATTTCCAGTAGGCGATGTGCTTCGTTAGGGTTGTCCTTTGTCTCCACTTTAGTTATTTGTTTACATAGACAACAATTCGAGACGGGCTGCTCCGACAAATGTCGGTCTTTAGTTCGGTTCCATCAGGATACAATCTCATATTTTTGCAGATGACGTTGTCTTGTTGGCTTCTTGTCCTAAGGACTTACAATGCCTACTATATCGATTCACGATAGAATTCCAAGCCGCAGGGATGTTGGTTAGTACTTCTAAGACTGTCTCTATGTGTTCGTCTTGGATTCAGGTGTTAATGTCAATCCGGATTGGGTAAAAGGTGAAGCAGGAGTTGAGTCGTTGGACGAAACTGTCAGTTTACCACGCAATCTTCGTTCCTATCTTAATCTATGGTCATGACCTTTTGTGTTATGACCGAAAGGATAATATCTCGGATACAGGCGAACGAAATGAAGTTCCTTCGCGATATTGCCGGTCTTAGCCTTAGAGATAAGGTTCGAAATTCGGTCATCCTGGATGGACTCGGAGTAAAGTCGCTGTTTCTCCACATCGAAGAAAGTCAGCTGAGGTTGCTAGGACACGTTTTGAGGATGTCTAGTGATCTCCTTCCTCGGAGGGTTTTCCAGGCTGCATTCTCTGGAAAGACACCTCTAGGTAGACCTCGATACTTGTGGAGATATCAAATCTCGAAACTGGCCGAAGACCGTCTCGGGCTATCTGAAAGAGCACTCCGGTATGTCGCCCACGATCGCGATGTCTGGAGTAGTTTGGTTCGTGCACTGACTCCACGACGCGACACCCTTTACCAGTGGTTGACAGGAAACATCTTGTTTATTATTTGTTTTTTATTGTCAAGAAATTGTTGCTGTTTAATTCCTTCGCTCATAAAAGCGAAATTTATTATAATTTAAATCGCCACCTTTTCTTTGAATAATTGTTACTTAGAACCACTAATTATAATTCCAGCACAGAAAAGTTTGACGATGGACATTTATATTCATTCAAAATTGTCTTATATTTTATTACAAATACTTGATAAACTGATTTATCGAACTGATTACATTTAGTTACAGCAAAAAAACGAGAAATATCCTCCATGAAACAAAATTTCAAGTTATTTATTTACGGAGAAAGTAAGATTTCACTCTTTACTAATAAATAACAGAAATCAATGAATTAACACTCAATTTATAATATAAAATTTAAAGTTATGATTAAAAGTTATTTGTGATGGCCGATTACAAATTTATTCGATTACAAGCAGAGCAGACTTCATTATCACTCCTAGACGATTTGATGGTAGCCGCCAGCACTCATCAGTTAGGTGAACTGCCATCAGTCGTTTCGGCTGCCTTGTGATATATTAAGTAGGCATTTCCGAGAATGCCTACTTAATATAATGCCACACTGTGCTCTGGGAGCTTACAAGCTACAGTTTTATAATAAAATGTTTTTGTCAAAAACCTGAGTTCGATTACAAGCAGAGCAGACATCGTCATCGTTTTTTACCTATATGTTCTACATTATAAATAATTAAATTTAAATTATAATTTAATTTAAAATATAATTGAATTAGAATTAAATTATAATTGAACATAATAGCAACGACGTATAATATGAAAGTTTATTTTGGTTATATTTTATGTTAAATACTTGTATCGTTTTCTATAGAGTTTACTGTTATCGTTTACTATAGAGTTCGAACGATATCACCCTATGATGAAAAATGTCTTTCGATTTTAATTGCATGCATGTTCGAGATGGGTCAATCAACAGGTTTTTAATTATAGTTTTTCATTTATGTATTTATATTCTGCATTCAAGAATTGTTCTCTTTGTCTCACGAACTTCTTAAAGTCGATCGAAATTGGGCGGCAGGTTCATTCGCATAGTAAATATTAATATTAATATTATGTAAAATCATTAGATAGCCTACTTTTCAATCGGATCATATTATATGACAATTTGTGTTTACGAGCCCGCAAGACGTTTTTTTAGGTAAATTTGATTTTAAATTACAACAAAAATACCTTGAGCGTATAATATTTGTTTGTACTATTGACAATTTATGGTTCATGGATAAATCGTATATGTTATTGATACTCGTTATCTGCTTGTGAATGACTTGAGAGTTCACAAATTATTTTGCAATACTTATTCATACAAACTAATCTTACACGATTAGTGTACGATTAGTTTAATCATACACGATTAATCGTAACTTTATTTTACTTGAAGTCATTAATTTAATTATTTGTTTCTATTTAGTATTTTTTATTCAGGTTTGTTAAAAATTCTACTGATTTGTGATGATTATTTTGTTTTGTCGTTAAATAATTATTTTTGGATATAAAAATGATATTTTTGTATATATTTAATGATTATTTTAATGATTTTTTAAATGATTTTAATTATTATTTTGTCGTTAAATGATTATTTTTTTTATATAAATATGATATTTTTGTATATATTTAATGATTATTTTAATGGTTATTTTTAAATGATTTGTGATGATTATTTTTTCGTTAAATGATTATTTTTATTATATAATTTCAATATTGTGACAAATATTATATAATATTTTATATTTTAAATTATTTGTAATATTATTATATTACTTTATTTTTATTTTTATTATTAATATTATATATTGACCTTAAAAAAGTTTGATAACTAATAAACATTCAATTATGGGTACATATATTTTCATTTATTTACGTTAAAGCAAAAGTCTTGATTTTTCAAATTCTTACAATAAATTACATACACAAATTACACAAATTACAAGCTGTAAAGTGCATACTAAGTAAGTGCATACATTTAGTAAGTATGCACTTACTAAAGTGCATACTGTACACTACTCGAGCAGTCATCCCGGGATATCAGGGCTCTGTCTAGCGGACGAAATATCAATAAGCAAAAACAAAATCAATAAGCAAAAACCATCGTGGATTAAAGCAAAGTGTAGAGTGCAGCCATCAAAATTACAATTATTATTACAATCGTACTACTAGTTAAATTTAGTCAAATTAAACCATCTTGATATTTAACTACATACACTAATTACAATTGCAATGCCTCGAGGGAAACCATCGACGCAAATTCTTTGTTGCACGTGTAATGGATTAGCCGCAAAATGCAAGGGCTGTCGATGTGCGAAGAATCGTACTACATGCACCAACTGCAGAGCCAACGACTGTGGTAATCGTTCCCAAGTATCACGTAGCCACTCTCAAGTACCGAACACCGAAGTTAATGCCGAACAACATGAGGACAAGTCTCTTAGCACGCAAAAAAATCGAACACCTTACCGACTCGCTCGACAATATATGAAGTGGTTTGTCAATGGAGACCCAACCACTTGTGTCTGCCCCTGTGTAACGATAGTAATCAGTTCGTAAGGATCTTGGCAGGTTTTTACTCTAAAGCAGCAAATTCGGAGCATTTGGATGCCCTAAAAGACGCTACTGTATTCTCACAACTAATCCTTCAAAAATACGAACAAGAAAGATCTCAGCGATTCGGAAAACGATTGAACGTCGAATGAAACTTTGGTCGGAATCCAAAGTGGATGAATTATTTGAAGAAGCGATGTATTTGCAACAAAACGTAATCTCAAATAGTCCACCACTGACTGCTGTAGATTGGAAAAGAAGCTACATAAATTTGATGACCGCAGGTAAACTTGCGGCAGGATCTGCTACATTGTCAGGGAAACTGGTGGCCGCTCTGCTGTCTCATAGCGACATCGTAGGTGGTAAATCGGTAAAGCAATTATTACAGGAATTACATCCAAAGGCCGATCCAATTAATGAAGAAGCCTTACTAACATTTCACTCACAACACGTAATCACCACCCGGTTCGTTTTTAAAGATCAGCGAAGATCACATTATCAATGCTTGTCGACGAACTCATGGAAGTGCAAGACCTTCGGGGGTCGATGCACAATCCTGGAGAAGATTCCTTACATGTTTTGGAGCAGACTCTCGCAATTTGGCACGTTCCCTTGCAGCGATTACTAAGTCACTGGACCCCGGAATTGCCAATTCCATATCACATGCTGCAACTAACGGAGCGTCCTCCTGGATCAGCTCACTGCCACTTAAGACAGAGAGGTTTCACCTCAGTCCTTTGGAATTCATCGATGCTCTACGCTGCCGATATGGATGGTCAACCCTGACCGAAGAACGACAGTGCGTCTGTGGAGAGTTAATGGGTGTTGGTCATGCACTCTCTTGCGCCAGAGGAGGCTTACCGACAATCAGACATAACGCAATCAGGGACATAATTGCCCAAGAATTAAGAGAGGTATGTCACGGTGTGGGAATCGAACCTTGTCTTTCTCAAATCCCCGACTCTATGTCCTTTCAATCTTCTTGCACCACAAGAGATGTACAAGCAAGACTAGATATTGTATGTTCTGGATTGCATGCGGAACGATATGAGCGGACGTTCTGTGACGTCACGATTTTTTCAACACTTGCTCAATCTTACGCAAATCGTAGTGCTCGTTCCGCTTTCGAGTTTAACGAAAAACGCAAGATTTCAAAATACGGGGAGCGAATCGAACTGGTAGAGCATGGTAGTTTTATGCCCCTTGTTTTTTCCACATCAGCGGGCATGGGTGCAAGTACAGTATCGCTGTTGCGGTCAATCACTCGCAAGAAATCCGATACACATCCACAGTATTACGCGGATAATCTCATTCGCTTGAAGAGACGTATTGCCTTTTCCATCATGCGTTCATGTTCGGCCTCGCTTCGGGCTCCAAGATCTAGCCGTTCCTTTCCGGCAAAACCGTTTACGGAAGCATGACATTCAAACTCTTCAATTTTGTAATAAATTTTCTTTCTTTAAAAAAAATTAATATTATATATTAATATAATAAAATGTTTTGTAAACACTATTGTGGAATGAAATACGCAAAATATAATTTACTTTAGCCATATATATAGCCATTTATATTTAAGATAGTGTTTTTGATAGTATTATATCCATTTATATAGCCATTTAAATTTATGTTATAAGTAGTTACGATATTATTAGATGTGCTAAGTCAATGTTTACTACAGAACAATTAAGATAAAAATATATAAATATAAATGTATTGTAATTTAAAATTTGAATACTGAATTAAATTACAATTTTATGCTCACACGTGTGATTCATTTTAATCTTCAAAGTGAAATGTTCAAATATTCGCACACTTTACTTCAATGCGTTTTTGTATCAATCGTTGTTTATTTTTATGAAGCAATAAATTATAAATTATAATAATATTATAAATTAATATTATTATAAAATTATAAATAAATTACTTTTATAAATTATATGTAAGACTATCGAAATATATAAAATATAAAATTTTGCTGATAGAACGTAAAACGAAATCAATAAATTGGATTTTTACAATTTTTGTTAGATTAAAAACGTTTACCAACAGCATATTGTATGAATATTAGATTACTTTATAAACTTCCAATTTATTCAAGTTTTTCACCAACAGTTTAAACAATTAATTATTTTATCATTTTTATTGCACTAGTTAATTAATAAATAATGATTAATTAATGATTAAAATAATGATTAACTGCCGAAATAATGATTAAAACGCCATCGCAACACTGGGAAAGTTTGTTCAGCAACCTTGGCAATGTGCATCGAAAATTACGGCAAGTAGCCAGCCATATTTTAATTTGATTTTTTCATTATAATGAAGCATTCATTATAAAAAATCAAATATTCAAATAAGCATTTACGATCTACAATGTTGGATAATTCTTATATCCAAAGAATGAAATCATTTTAAAAATTGTATGCACAAGCAATTAACTGGTGCGAACTTATAATTATCCTTACAATATTTTTATCCTTTAACAATATTTTTAAATAACAAAAATTTTTAAAGTCGTTTAAATTTGGGTTGATTTTCGTAATTCTTTTGTTTAAGAAAAGCAATTCAATGCGATCAAATGAATGGTCATTATTGGATTGCATTGGGACATGCATTTTCTGCCGACGCTGAACATGATCAGGCAATCACTTGCTATTTTACAGCTCAAAATTCATCAGAGGGTAACTTCTGTTTAATCAACCCGTTTTCTGAAATTCAATTTTTATTGTATTTAATAATGCCATTAATTTTTAGAATGTATGCTTCGTCTAAAGCTATTTGATTATTGAAATTATTTAATAAATTGTTAATTCAGTTAAACTTGTAAAATCCGAAATCACCATGTCATATTGTTATATGTAGCCGTGTTAGAATATAATACTTCAATTTGGAACTATTACGTTTTATCAAACTAGCAGATTATAAAGTACCACATAAGTTTTCTGAATTAATTTTCAATTTTAAAACTTAATCAATTAACCGCCTTTTATCCAAGTCGATTTTTAAAAGTCTTATTAAACTCAATTTTGTTAAATTCGCTTTTTATTAAATAAAATCGATTATGAAATCGATTTTATTTTCGATAAAATAGCCACTTTTAAAGTCATATTCTATCAGCGAAAATGTGTAATGTGTCATAATGAGGGATATTAATTATATATAATTTGCAGTTATACACATACTATAATTTTAAAATTATAATGAAATTGCAACGTTTAGCTTGTGGATATCTTCAAGTTATCTGTAATTGGATTTGGATAAACTGGCGTATTTATTCATATATAATTTGATATCCTGATCGAATTACAGATTACTTGAAGATGTCCACAAGCTAAACTTTGCAATATGGGGTCCACTAAACGTCCAAATATTACTGATATAATAATTTGAAATAATATATTGGCGTTCAGTGAACTACTACAGATTATATGTTGAAACTCGGATTTCAACATTTAGCTCTTGTGGGCATCATTAAGATATCTGTAATTCGATTAGGATACATTGATGTGAAGAGATAAGTTACATTATCTTATGGGTAAGCTAACTTAAGTGTAGTATGACCCAATTACTGATATAATAATTTGAAATAATATATTGGCGTTCAGTGAACTACTACAGAGTATATGTTGAAACTCGGATTTCAACGTTTAGCTCTTGTGGGCATCATTAAGATATCTGTAATTCGATTAGGATACATTGATGTGAAGAGATAAGTTACATTATCTTATGGGTAAGCTAACTTAAGTGTAGTATGATCCTCAACAATAAATGAAATACGCTCAGTAAACGAATTTAATTAATTATCAATTAAATTAATATAAACAATATGTTATTATTCGTTTACCGTTAATTAATAGTATTTTAATAGTTTAATTAATTTTACTATTAATAGTAAATTTAATAGTTTAATTAAATTAAAATGTGAATTATATAATATGTAAGATGGTAAATCGTACAGATGAAAGGCTTCAATTGACCAACCAAATTAAAAACATTGTGATATTTTGAATTTTTAGATTTAATCAGTATGTAAATCAGAATTAATCAGAATTTTTCGAAAATTAATCAGAATTATCATTGATTTCATTTCTGATTTCCATATTAATAAACCTTACAAACCAGATCAAATGTAAAATAAGGCTAGTTTGCAAAAGTAAACTAATTTCATTTTCCTATTAATAAACCTTGCAAACCAGATCGGATGTAAAATAAGACTCGAGTTTACCATTATAAACTAGTCCAATGCAGGCAAGAGAATCAATTATCTGGTCTGCATTCCACTGTATTTACTGTTTTGAATCGTTAGATGACTTTAAAATAACACAATATGAAGTCGCTATATAAGATTCGCTGTATTAATATATTATATTAATATTATATAATATTAGATAGAATTATCAAATAATTATTTAATAACTGATTAAAATTTTGATAATGTAGAAAATTTTGTCAATCAGACGGGGAGCATTTTAACTTGCACTTGGTTAGCTATTGACTATTTGAAAATTAGTATAAAATAGATTAATATTTGAGAAATTATTGCTTTGCCACAAATTAATCGACATAGAGCGAAGTTAGTGCTCACTCAAAGATGTAATGGTCTTGCTATAAATTGCCAATATTTAAGCAGTAAATATTCTAACAAAGAAAAACAAATATTTCGTAAATTTTAATTTCCAAAATACTATTAATTAAAATATATTAAATGAAAAAAATTAATTTAAAAATTCCGAATATGTGTTAAATATTAAAAATATATTAAATGCATCATATTTAATTGTATATTTTTTACATTAAAAATTGTTAAAACAGAAAATATTTTTAAAATAACGACCTGTAATAAGTAAGAAAATGAATCCTTCGTAGAATTCCTATTCCAAAGTGAAGGAAAATTTTATTTGATAGTTCGCTAACCTCTGTTAGCATCTTCAGAAAACGATTCTTTTGTTTAAATAATTTTTTATATTTTTATTTTTATACTTTTATTTTTCTAGTAATTTTAATTATTAGTTCATTAATTTTTCGAATTATTTACTTTGAATGGAAATATTATTGTTATTTTTTTGTTTTTATTCTAAACTATTTTGAATCATCCTTTTTTATTGTGTTTTGTGTACCTTCAAAAGTTGCCAAAACCGTGCCAACAATTCAAACAACACTGAAAGCAGTTGGTTATTGCTAATAACAGCAGCACCTGCTCAAAGACAATTGCGGCGATTGTTTTGAATTTTTTTATAAAGACATGTACATTTTAAAAAGCATTCTAATTTTCTGAAGATGTTTATAAAGTTTAGCGAAATATCAAATAAAATTAGCCTATTTTCTTTGATCCAGCTTTAATAATTTTTTATCAATAATTGATTATTATCAATTATTGATAAAAAGATACATAACTCTGTTGAATTTTATTAAAGCGCATCAAAAACCACATCTTTAAATTAAATGATATTTAAGGAAGTTTATCAAATCTATGTTTAGTTATTAAATCTATTTTATTTAGTTATTTAATCTGCTATTCGCTGTGGTTTAACTCTTTGAACAATTGCTAATAAGTTTTAATTGCGCTTTTCCAAAAGCATTTCATTTGATCTCTAAAATTTATATTTTGGTTAATTATTGTTTCAAGTACAATTGCTGCATCTGTATATCTTTTACTTTTTCAGCTCACACTATCCATTTATGTATGTTGGTCTAGAGTACAGCTGTACAAATAACCCTCGCTTAGCTGAAAAGTTCTTCACGGAAGCATTTTACATCAAAGCTGACGACCCCTATTTAATCCATGAAGTAGGTGTGGTTCAGTATCAATTAGGAAAATACGAGGAAGCATTAAAAAGTTTTGAAACTGCCAAAATAATGATTAACTCGCCTTCGCAACACTGGGAAAGTTTGTTCAGCAACCTTGGCAATGTGCATCGAAAATTACGGCAAGTAGCCAGCCATATTTTAATTTGATTTTTTTTAATTTACTAATTGCTATTAGTAAAATGATTTTTTAAAAGTTGTATATTAAATATAGCAACAACCTTTATAATATTAGCTTTATTCATGTTTTGTTTTCAAATTTAATTCGAAATTAAATTCAAATTAATAGAGATTTTCTCTGGAAATTTTCATCGACCTTCGAAATCAGACCGTCGATGCATTTTAAAAATCTCATTAGATTATAAGAGTAATAGGGAGATGATAATATTAATAATATAATAATATATAATATTAATAATATTGATAATAATATAATATTATATTATTATAATCTCATTAGATTATAGGAAGTTTCAAGAAGGCGAGGAAACAGGAATATTTATTTGATTAGAAAAATCCAATATTTCGACGACACAACGACACGTCATCTTCAGGGTTGTATTTACTTTAGGTCTCAAACTTTTTTAAGATGACGTGCCGTTGTGCCGTCGAAATATTGGATTTTTCTAATCAAATAAATATTATAGGAAGTAACAAGACGACAACATTGCACCAAGCCATAACCGTAAATAAATCAATCAATTGACTTCGAATTTCCTATTTAACTTTTCTATTTAAAACGTAGAATTTAAAAATTAATACTTTGATCGAGTTTACTAGAAAAAAAGAAAATCAAATGCTCGATTTATTTCAGGAACATCGATTCGGTGTGGATTAAGAAAATTGACTAGAAAGATCACTGTCCGGAAGTGCAGAGTGTTCCGTATTATGTTCTGTATTAGGCACCGAATTGGAGACAACTCAATGTAAATACGCCAACTGGCAATATGGAGAATATTAGGGCAATACAGATGCGACCATTCCAAGATTCGTCGGACCATTGCTCTTCTTGGACATGGATATCCATATTGTACATTGAAAGAATATTTTAAATAGTGCACTTCTCAAGTGTTGGAGAGTAGAAATGAGCATTTAAGTAACCAGCTATTACAATTTATTTCAAATTGTAAGAATCAGTTAATAAATGGGGAAAATACTGGTGATCATATATATAAGTATATCTCGAAGTGTGTAGCTGAACAACAACCTCCGCTAATATTTGAGTCAAGATTTTTATTTTCAGAGAGCGAATGATATATCAATTTCATTGCATTACCCCTGGAAAAAGTCTTACTCGATGCGTTCTTCGTAAAATCTTATGATCCCAAATAGCAAAATACATTGAGGTATTCTCTAGTCACTTCCTTCGAGCTCTATACAAAAAGGTATTTGTACTTCATTTTTGTGTATTGACGAATCTGATTGAACATAAACCCTACCAGTAACTTTAGTATTTAAATATCAGGTGCACGGCAAAATATTCGTTGGATTTCCCAAGTAAATATAAAAGTTTAAACATTTAATAACATTTGATGGATTTTAAATTTAAATCCATCAATTATGAATTTGTATAAAAAATATATGTTCATAAATATAATGTAGTTAAAATCAGCGTTAATTTATTAATTTATATAAAAATACGTTTAATTTCATAGTGATTGTTGAAACTTAAATTTCGATTATCTTATTTAATCGAGTTCTTTGTAATGTTTAGCAACTATTCAGAAGCCTTAATCTTTTTCGATATGTCACTCGATCTCAAACCATCATTTCCACCAACACTTATCGCAAAGGCACTGGTTCTATTAAATCTAGAGGATTATTCGGCGGCATTTGATATATTGCACACTGTAATTAAGAGATGAAACGTTCATTTAATTAGTTGATTTTTAGGCCACATGGTGGACCAAAGATCAGATGATTTCCAATCAATTATTAGTAAAGATGATTGGTCATTCTATTGATTTACGTAAACCCCCGCCAGCAACATCACCGGCTGAATTTACTGATAATAGTAGGTATTTTGATCTTCGAATTATTAAGCATTTTTTAATTTTAAACAAGTTTTATTTATGTTATTTAAATCAAATTTAATTATTAAATTTTATGAATAAAAGTTGAACTTAAATTAAATTTATTGTTATTTTCTTTTTAATATTTTTTCATTTAAATTATTTTGCATCTTTTATTAAAAAAGGAAATAAATCTTTTATACAATTTTCCTCTTTATAAATCTATAATTATTAAAATTAATGAACAAATAAAATGAAATTACAAAATGAAATACAAAAAAAAACGCCTTTATTCACATTGTCACACAGTCAACCGAAACGGCCAGTGAGTACTTCATTATACTGATGAGTGTTGCCGGGTACTCATTAGTCATTTAGAAGTGACAGGGTGAATGAAAGTCGTGAATCGAAGTCCAGTCTATCAAGCAACACCATTTTGTGTATATATTCATATATATACATATATATGAGATTAATTGAGAGACTCTCTGCTGAGATCTAGCAGTTAATAACGCAAACCAAGTACGTAAAGCGTCAGCTAGAATCTTGGATGAGTCAAATTTTGAAAGGATAAGAGTTGGTAGTCAGCCTTCTGACAAGCCTGGGGCTATTAATATGTGTCAGAAAGCGGATAAAATTTCTAAAAATGTAACTTTTTTATCATTTAAAGTTGTATATTTTGAAATTATATATAGTGGAAACTGCTGTCGGTACTTAACTGAACTGCACTCAACAATCAGCATATTATTCGTCACTACTAGACGTCAGAGATTACCGGCAGCGCTTATCAGTAGTATAAGCATTCAGAGAATTGTGGTCATGCAGGTCAGAATCGCCTAACACTAATATTTATCCTCGCGTTAAATATTTTTTGTTAGATATATTGGCTAAACGTGGTCTTTCTCGATAAATTGTAATCACTTATATTTTTAACCAAGAAAACAATAACTATGGGATGGTTGACCAAGCACAAGTTACACTAATATTTATAGGTTGGCATTATCCTGGTATTACCAAATAGTCTTTTATACGTATGATCATACAACTGCTTGCCAACTTTCTTGTGTATTTAACTAGATTGGTTTCTGTGGAGATTAAGCTCTCCTGTATTAAGTAGTCTAAACCAGTGATCCCCAAACTTTTGAATTCACGACCGATCAAAATTTTAAAACTGTACTTCGGACTGGCAAACTATGTCAATTGTTTTATAATTGAATCAGAATATGAATTTTGGAACAATCACAAAATTGTGTACAAATTATATAATTTGATTGAGTTGTAAAAGCATTTTTATGTCTTAAAGCACATAAATCAAAGTGAACATTGTGCTTGATATATTCAACAAGGTGGTTTCACCTATGCGTACTAGATGATAAAGACATTAAGTATTTTGCTAACATCCAATCTATTTCGATGTTTACTTTTATTTGCTGAAACATCAGAAAATACAGATTCACATAGGTAAGATGTAGGAAATCGAAAGAATGATTTAAGTGCTAGGGTTCTAATTTAACGATGTTCGCCTATAACTTTAATCCAAAACCTTGTTAGAGTTGAAGAAAAACATTCACATTTGCAGCTGCCATTGTCGTTCACGATCTCCAATAACTGTTCTTCCAGTTTAATACTTAATATAAAAGGATATATACATCATTGATATCACGTATATAATGTTTAAACATCGTATATAATATTTTTAGTATTTATTTTAATTATTTTATATTTTACAGTTAAGCAATATTTTATTTCAAAAATATTTTATTTTCAAAGTGGATATTTTCAAGTTACGCCCAAGATCCCTATTCAGGGATATAGAGGAGTCCGCTGCGTGCGGGGACATTGTTAATAAGCTTATTGATGACGATTGTGAACAAAACGAGCAATGGATGGAGTGTGATCAAAATCAAAATCCTAATTAACACTGTACTACAAAGGAGCATCATATAATGGTGTTGAATATACAAAGAATTAGATCACGACAATGTGAGTGCGGCAATTTAGTGCTGACGACTATTCAAAAAATAATAACGAATTTTGGTACTTAATAAAACAATATTAATTTCTAGTAAGTTTAAAATTATTATTAAACAAATTTGTTTATATCTGTTAATTTTTAATATTAACATTTAATAGATATTACATGACTCTGAATTTTTAAATTCCAAAAGGTCAACATAAGTGCTATATAATACGGTATTGATAGACCCAACTGCTTATTCGATAACAATATTTGAATTTTTGTTCATTTACGCTAACGATCAATCGATTAATGATCGATCAATCGATCAATCTATAATATCACAAGCAGATAAAGTTGAATTGAAATTGCAACCGATTAAAACAAGGTTGCATGTTTCTAAGCATATCACGATAAATGACTTATCTTTCACAGATAAAAAACTCCTGGCTTATCTGTCACAAATATACTAAACTCCTGGGGGCCACTTCCAGGCACCTCCAAATTCCATGCATCACTCTCCACTCAGGTCTGTCAGCTTTTGACAGATAGTCAGAGAAATAAGGTCTCTATCACAATGCTACTAGTCTCCCCGTCCGATGTTGCTGGCATTAATATCAGCCGTTGTGTTTATATACCAAAAAAAATCGATTTCATGTCCTAAAGATCTGCGGGTTATCTCGATTCAAAACTCCCCTCATCCCCATTTACGAAAAATCGCTTACGCGTAAAATCCGCGACCATATTAGAAGGCGAAATTTAATCCCACCTGGTTTTAATGGGTACGTAAAAGATTGCTCGGTCTATACTGCAATAGGTGAAGTGCAACAGTTTTGTCAAGATAATAGTCATCAGCTTGCTGTGGCTGTTTTCCTCGAATTTTCTGCTGCATTTGACCGCATTTCTATTCCTTTTGTTATCTCTTCGCTCAAGTCTATTGGGTTGTCTTCAAGAATTGTTAACCGGGTGGAAATATCGTTGTATACCAAGTGATTCTTCTACGAAGATGCTTATGATGCGCTTCAGTTCTACCCTATTACGGGTCTGCCTCAAGGCTCCCTACTTTCTCCAATCTTATATCTTGCTGCCTCGATTGTATTATTCAAGAATTTTAGACGTTATCAACATGTGGTATATGATGATGATACCAAAGCCCTGTTATTTGGTTGCAGGTGCAAAGATGTAGTCTTGGACATCAGCCGCTTGTTTTTAAGATTAACAGACCAGCTGACCCCATTCAATATTATTTTAAACTTCTCCAAATCGCAGATGATTGTATTTTATGGGGCCACTTCTACAAAGGAAAAATTAAAGAGATAAGCACTCTCAGCTCTATCTTCCATATTGACTAATCAACCACTCCTTATCTTCACAAGTCGAATAAAATACCCAGGGTTCACTCTTACTGTGAACTGGTCAGCGAAAGCTGATCTGGATAGACTTAAACGTATCCTAAGAAAGCTAAATGGGCCCTGTCATGATAGATAATAAATATTTATATAAGATCTTATATAATTTATAATAAATACTAAACCCATAATCTTCTTCCATTTCAAATATATAGTTATTACAGGAACAAATAAGCAGAAAAAATATAAAATGTTGAGAAAAATTTTATTGTAATCCTGATTATGATAGCAGTAGCTATCGAAATATTTAGATTTTTTTTATCAAATAAAGGATATTTTTCTGCTTCTTTGTTCATGTAATAACTATATCTTTTGAAACGGAAGAAGATTATGGGTTTAGTATTTATTATTAAAGAATATAATTCGATCATCAAACAAGATCATCAACTATATGATAGAAACGTATCTGTAATGATATCAAAGAGATATATGATAGTTCAAGCTATATGTATATTTAATGTCAAAGCTACCTCATGTGTAATCACTTTGTTAATTAAAGCTATATATAATATTTTGAATATAATATTTAATATTTGGAATATAAATCGATTTAAGGGGCTAATATCGATCATCGTATGGAAGCCTATTATATTATGACTAGAAAAATGAAAGCATTTTACTTTGCTAAATGATTTAATATTGCAATCTTAATAAGGAAAAAATTAAATCCAAAATTAAGAAATAAGAAACCAAACTATAGATGCGTAGTTTGGGTATTAAAATGACCCATAAACATTGGTGTGCCATTTAATTGAAGTTAATCATTTCCTTTCCAATACTAGCTTAATTTAAAAAAAACAGAAATAATTCGGCCAAATTCAATTGTTTTGAACCGTAAAACTTAACAGCCACTGAGAATATCAGATGGTGCGAGTATATCTCGCAAATCGTGAACACTGGGTACAGAATGCGTTAAAAAGTTGCACACTATAAAAAATAAAATCAATCCCAATTCAAAATTTATCATTGATTGAATAGCTCATGTAAATTTGATCTGACATTGTTCTCTCAAACGGTACCATGTATTAAAACTCTCAACCTAATTTTATTTTGTTTATCATTACAATTCCACAATTCCCTTTGGTTTTATTTTTTATTATTTTTCAATTATAATGTTAAGTTATTGTATTTACTTCATTTTCTTTATTTCGTTTAAAAGTTTCTCAACATTTTATTGTAATCCTGTTGATGATAGCAGTAGCTATCGAAATATTTAGATTTTTTTTATCAAATAAAGAATATTTTTTCTGCTTCTTTGTTCCTGTAATAACTATATATATAATGTGTGAAACGTTTTTAGCATCCATATCTATATCATTAGTCTATTGTATCAAAACAATTACGAATGAAATATAAAAATAGAAAGAAAATACATAAATTACAGAATAAATGCATACGAAAAGGGCAATATTTAAATGAGTCGATCTATGCATGTTATGATTCTTTCGGTATAATATTCTAAATCAGCAACGATTCAAGTTCATAATTAAAGGCCCGTGCAGTAATTATTTTAGAAATGAGTACCGAATACAACTTATAGACTAGTATAATTTGAAACGAGTATCACATATTTAATTACTGGATTACCAGTAGATAAAATGCCGTTAAAAGATTAATTGTTTTTGCTGCCGT
Organism: Pomphorhynchus laevis; assembly: GCA_012934845.2. NCBI lineage: Eukaryota > Metazoa > Acanthocephala > Palaeacanthocephala > Echinorhynchida > Pomphorhynchidae > Pomphorhynchus > Pomphorhynchus laevis. The sequence continues at coordinate 137,513 of WNNJ02003295.1, read as the reverse complement.
TTAATTGTACACGAAAACAATACATTTTTTTATATTTAATCAAAATCTAAAGAAACAAAATTACTTCTAAATGATACAGACAAGAAAGTGCTTCAATCGCAGGCTACATGGTTGCTCAACCATGTTTTTATGTAACTATGCAATTTCATATGCACTCTCAAGTGCATCGTTAACTAATGCACAAAATTTAATCGCTTTTCGATTTTGCGAATGCCTTCGTTCTTTTTGATACTCGTAAGTTTAGTAAATCACCGACTTCTGCACAAGCTTGAATTAGCTGAACAGACACTCTGTTAAAGCAGATTATACTTTTGAACATTTAAAATCACCTTGTCCAACATTTCTTTTGTATGACCAGCTGAAACACAGAACCGAACTCGGGCTAGAGTTAGTGATGTTGCCGGAAAGCCAACTGTTACAACTGCAATATTTCTTTTTAACATTTCTCGATTAAATGCTCTAAAGGACAACAGCAATTCAAAATTCACTATAATAATTAAGGCATGTATTTAAATAAGAAATCATCATCGATCAATCATCGGTCGAAACTATCAAATTTAAATTTCATTCATTCTTATCAAGTGTTAACTTTCCATGAAAAGTAAATACATTTTTCTCATTTTAAAAGCGATAAAAATTCTGATTAAATGATCTACAACTTATTTACTTGAAAATTCTTTTTCAAAAGAATTTTAAAACAGCGTACCTATCTCAGCTTGAAATACACGCAATTCCCCGTATTGCATTAATAACATTGGGGATCCAAATATTCATTATATTGTTTCAAGTAAGAAGGAACACCATCACATTAGGAATGAATAATGTTAAAATATCAGTAAATTTCCTCAAATGGAAACACTGTATTCGTTGAATCATTTATATCAGGATGTCAGAACCACGAAAGAAATACAACAGTGAGATTGTCGCAAATGACAAAGTCACAAACTTTGTGAGTCCCAACTTCAATCCAGTGGCGGGGAGTACAAGCTACTGATGAGAGTCAATTAGCTCGAAACGGTGACTTTTCATTTGTGACCATCTCACTGTTGTATTTCTTTCGTGTTGCTAACATCCTGATAAAAATATTGATATGTTTAAATCATTTTTAAATGTTTTTCAATTTTTGTTTGTTCATAATAACATGTTCTTGGTAACAATTAATATTTTTATTTTATTAAATTGGTGCATTTTATGTATTCGTAGATCCCCATTATTAAATATATTTAACGCTCAAAAAGTATAATAATCGACACCGAGATTTAAATTATAAATTTAATGATCCAACTTTAAATATTCACAGTCAAAAGCTATATAATAGTTATTAAGCCGTGATGTATAAAAAGTTAGTCAATTCAATCTACGTTACGAATACGTTCTTAACTTTTACCACGATATGATTTCAAAAAGAATCCAAAGACATGGATTACAAATGATTTTGAGTTTATTCCTGGAAGCCTTTAGTGGTATATCTTCATATTTTTACGCACATGCAATTTACATGTCATAGATCATTGAGATAAATTATTTAAATTTTAAAGAAACATTTTTGAATAAACGAAATTTTTAGTATTGCCATAATATACAATAATATCGGTCTTCGTAAGAATCATTTAAATAATTTGTTTTATATATTTAGGCCATGATAAAAATTCAATTCGACAAAAATTAAATATAAATATTTAACTGTTTCAATTTATTGAAGAGAATTGCAGTAGCTATCAAATATTGTTAATTTATGGAATAAAACCAATTTCTTCGTTCCTGTACATTTATAAAATATATAAATCATAAGAGTATCGTTAAAGTAAAATAAAACTCTTCAATAAAAACTTTATCCTGATAGCTTAATAACACCTGTCATATGTAATGATATTGGTTTTCTTAAAAATCATTCAAATAATATATGATAAAATAATTAAGCCATTATAATATAATGGCATAATTCTTACAATTCAAGCTAGTCGTCGATAATTTTTTATTTAATGGCATTATAATGCCAACGGTATATGATGAAGCAGTAATCTTCCTAAATCTGCGCGTTTGTATATTTGGACTACATTTTACTCGGGTTTAAATTATACCAACATGTCGTAGCAGAATAACAGATTTTACATTAAAGAAAACCGAATTATATAAGCTAAATCTAAATTTATTTATTTTTCCACAAATATGTAGATTCACTCAGGTGATCTGGTTAGTTTGATTCACGGCCTATTTAGATTTACGCAACCAAATAAGTAGTTATATAATTACTGCAATATGAATTGAAATATAAATAGGAAATTTGTAAAGTCTTAATGTTTTGCTAATCTAATTATTTAAATTTTTTAATTCTAAAACGAATAGCTTACCCTATTTTGGATGTTGCAAATAGCATGACTGGAATAACCGGTGAGTTATCGTCACCATAAACGATGTAGTTTAATGATTTTAGATACGTTCTTAGGTACTTTGTATTCCATGCAAGCTTCGCTACTCGTGTGTCATCCGAAGCTACATCACCATAAATATATTTTTATAAGCTGTAGGTATGGAAAATATAACTTTAAATGTTTTTATAGTTGAACCATTTATGGGTTTTGGCAGATATGGTGTCACGATAAAGACTGGAATAATCTAGTTTGGTATGATGTAATTTAGCTTTTTAATATAAATTATTAAAAATTCTTTTAAAGTTTTAAGTATATAACGTTTTTTAATTTAAATAGCAAATAATAATCTAAGTTAGCTTATTCGATTTGACTATAAACAAATTGATCTTATAGTCGTATATTTTCTTTTGTTTAATCGAACATCGTTGCTTTCCATAGTAATCTACAAAATTGTTTGGAACGATTTCGCTTTTAAAGTTATATGCAATTGTGCAACTTTTTTTGAAAATGGTGAACGAGGAGAGCAAGTAGACATCAATGTTTTACTTCATTGAGTTCATTTCAGAATGTTTTCTGAAATAGCTTCTGTTCTACAGAAGTTGCACACATTTGGCTAGAATTCGGAATTAGACTTCACATTAACAATCGATGTTTATAAATTATAGTAAATTAAGTTAAAGTATACTAAAATCGTATTATATATTAAAACTCTAGTTACGGTGGGATCCTTTATAAATTCGAAACAAGACATTTTATAAACAAATATCGTTCAATCTCTTAAACATGTACTTCTAGTTTAACATGGAGGAAAATACTTTATTTATATGTGCCAATCGTCAAAATAATAAGTAGTTAGATAAATTGAATTTTAAAATCAATAAATTGAGTAATTATGTTATAAATTGTTATACATTGATTTATTAATTAACTTTATTTAAACTAAATCAATTATTTATTAAAATGATTAATTATTTATTGCTTATTTTAACTAAATCAATTGTTTATTAAAACAGCAGAATTCACACACATTTGTCTAGAATTCGGAATCCGATTTTGTTCACCTTGATAGATAATAAAACTTGTTTACATAATTATATTTTAATTATATTATTGTATATAATTATTTTCTCAATAGGAAATTGTCGAATTGCCATAATGACTTGAAATTATAACAATTAATTCTCAAAGAAAATTGTTCTACTATGAACAATGTTTTAATCCCACTCAAAAGTGGGATTTTATAATTTTTATGATTTTATGAAATCAAATTAAATTAATTTTTACAATCTATATTATCTGGATATCATTACTCATCATACTGAAAAATATTAACGATACAGTTCATCTTGGTTTAGATAAATTTAAAAAAATATTAAATCTGATGTATGAAATCTTATGATCGTTATTGCATGAAATATCAAATATTGAGTTGATGATATTTTCTATATTGGGTTGTTGTAGACAACCCAAAATAGCAACTGAGATAACAACCGAGATATTCAGTAAAGCTATTATAACAATAAAAACTGATCGTACATGGCAGAGGTGACCAACACATTTCAATGAAGAGCCAATTTCCCTTTCGTTATTAAGTAAAGTGTTCAAACTAACTTTTGGAAATAATCGTAAAATAACTGAAAATTTTTATTAACAACTTTATAAGAAAAATCCCGTCTTTATTAAAAAGATAATGCGCCATCGTGCATCGTCCAATGCGCCATGAGTTGGCCACCTCTTGTATATGGAAAATGAAAGTAATGGGGTATAGGAAACTGTGCCGTTGATTAGCAAGCACACCATAGACCAATTTTTAATCTATAATAGTTAAGTCCAAACTTCAAGTGTCGAGGAATTATTTACCACAGAGATTAGAAAGAATTCTAAAGTTTCGCATGTTTAAAACAAGCAGTACGAAGTTTGAGACGATTCGGACATGTAAGTCGAGCAAATTCATTCAGTAAAACATACAGAGATATGGAGAATCAATTTATTACTACAAATCGATACGAAGGTGGATGTACAGCATAATAGTGGATAGGATGACACTGTGCATCTCGGATAAAATGGGCAGCGAATATGAAACCCTGGAGACAGACCATCAAAACTGACGTCAACGGAGTATTAGAAACAACAAAGAAAATAAGAATTGTTCTATTAATTTTTGATATAAAAGTAAATCAAAATAAGCTTTAAAGCTTATTGCTGTAATGCAGATATGAAATGTGGAGGATATATAAATAAATGTATGTGAGGTTTAAAGTGATGTAATATTAAATTTTATTTTATGAAAATAAAATTCGTACACGGCTACTCAACACGTATTTTATCACACCATGAATAGATAGAAGCTTATTACAATTCATCCGCATTACCTGCTGAATCCTTCGAACTTGCTTCTATATGATCAATAACCCCAATTATTTGTTGCATAATAGGTGGACTCATTGAAGAAGCGTAAAATTGAGCATGAGAATATTTTCTTAAGTGACTTATTAGATCCTGCAAAACGAAATCAATAATTTTTAAAGTCAATTGTTGAAATGTTTATTTGATGTTTTTATAAATTAGCTTTTATAAATTATACCACGTAACACATTCAAGTAATTTAGCATATCATGTGTATAATAATTGCGTAATCAATACCTACATCATTTGTTCAGTCTAATATTTCTCAAAATATAAATAACAGAATTCAAATGAGTAACCTCGGTCTAAATTGTTTGAACAATGCTTCATGATTTAACATTAACGTTTTACATCTTATTAATGAACTGTCCAAATATAAACTTTAATATTAACGTATATATCGGATTAATATCATCTATAAACTATTGACTTTAACGAATATTTCGCTTTTATTCAATTTCATCGCTTTGTCGTCGTAACTTTTGAATACACTTTGCTGGTCTTATCTCAACAAGCTATACTATCGTGACAAATAAGTAAAGAAGGTATTAAAAATTGATAAAAAAAGTTAAGGTATGTTGAAAAGTTGTTGAGCTACATTTTAGAAGTGACTAAATGTTAGTAAAGAAGTACTGAATTATTAAAAAGTGATGGATGTTGCTAAATATGTCGAAGTGCAAAAGTGAAACGAAAATAACTTAAAAATATTATTAATTTATATTGTAAAGATTAAATATTTAAATTTACAAAACTTTTCACATGAGAATTTCCACATATTAAATAGATTTAGCAGATATTACAAAAGCGTTAGTAAAATTAATTAATCTTATATTCGGATAAAGATATACATATATATGTTATAATAACTATAACGCCTATCTAACAAAAATTAAACCATCAAGTAAATATAAATATATGGATAAAATTGAATTATTGGAATCCTTTAATATTTTAATAAATCAAAATTATTTAGAAGTAGGGACATCTATATTTAGACAAGTAAAAGGTGTTCCAATGGGTGGTAATAGTAGCCCAATTATAGCTGACTTGTTTTTAAACTTTATAGAATATAAATTTGTTCATAACTGTGTAAAAACTAAATCTAAATAATATAAATATATGAAATATATGTTTCAATACATTGATGATATATGTGTATTTAATTCTAATAATTTTTATTCAATTAGTGAACAAATTTATCCAGAAAGCCTTACTTATTAGGTATATATCTAGATATGAACATTAAATTAACATCAATTAAAACTACTTTAAAGACGACATATTTAAATTTACAAGAAACATATTTTTGCATGAGCATTCATGCATACCATATAATATAAAATATAATACATTAAAACATGTAAGCCAGACGCGAAAGAATGACGAATGCCGTTTCGTCATCACAATCACTCATCAATGAGAGTGAGACCATTCCGCGTGAATTTCTTGTAAAACATGTAAGCCAGACGCGAAAGAATGACGAATGCCGTTTCGTCATCACAATGACTCATCAGTGCCAGATCCTTCCCACTACTGGATGCAGAGGAGGACTGGCAGACGGCAATCAATGAGTGAATCAATGCGAATGATCTGCATCCAATAGTGGGAGGGATCTGGTACTGATGAGTCATTGTGATGACGAAACGGCATTCGTCATTCTTTCGCGTCTGGCTTACATGTTTTACAAGAAATTCACGCGGAATGGTCTCACTCTCCTTAAATAAAAGTTAGCCGATATTAAAGAGACCTGCGCTGGCATTTGCCAGTGCTTTTGCTAATGATCCTTTTTGGTGAAGCTGTAGTACTGATTTAGTACTCTATGATGTTACTAGAAAATTTTCTAGTACATCATTCACATTGATTCATTCATTGATTGCCGTCTGCCAGTCCTCCTCTGCATCCAGTAATGGGAGGGATCTGGCACTGATGAGTCATTGTTATGACGAAACGGCATTCGTCATTCTTTCGCGTCTGGCTTACATGTTTTACAAGAAATTCACGCGGAATGGTCTCACTCTCCTTAAATTCATGATAAAAGTTAGCCGATATTAAAGAGACCTGCGCTGGCATTTGCCAGTGCTTTTGCTAATGATCCTTTTTGGTGAAGCTGTAGTACTGATTTAGTACTCTATGATGTTACTAGAAAATTTTCTAGTACATCATTCACATTGATTCATTCATTGATTGCCGTCTGCCAGTCCTCCTCTGCATCCAGTAGTGGGAGGGATCTGCCACTGATGAGTCATTGTGATGACGAAACGGCATTCGTCATTCTTTCGCGTCTGGCTTACATGTTTTACAAGAAATTCACGCGGAATGGTCTCACTCTCCTTAAATAAAAGTTAGCCGATATTAAAGAGACCAGCGCTGGCATTTGCCAGTGCTCTTGCTAATGATCCTTTTTGGTGAAGCTGTAGTACTGATTTAGTACTCTATGATGTTACTAGAAAATTTTCTAGTACATCATTCACATTGATTCATTCATTGATTGCCGTCTGCCAGTCCTCCTCTGCATCCAGTAGTGGGAGGGATCTGGCACTGATGAGTCATTGTGATGACGAAACGGCATTCGTCATTCTTTCGCGTCTGGCTTACATGCTTTACAAGAAATTCACGCGGAATGGTCTCACTCTCCTTAAATTCATGATAAAAGTTAGCCGATATTAAAGAGACCTGCGCTGGCATTTGCCAGTGCTTTTGCTAATGATCCTTTTTGGTGAAGCTGTAGTACTGATTTAGTACTCTATGATGGTACTAGAAAATTTTCTAGTACATCATTCACATTGATTCATTCATTGATTGCCGTCTGCCAGTCTTCCTCTGCATCCAGTAGTGGGAGGGATCTGCCACTGATGAGTCATTGTGATGACGAAACGGCATTCGTCATTCTTTCGCGTCTGGCTTACATGCTTTACAAGAAATTCACGCGGAATGGTCTCACTCTCCTTAAATTCATGATAAAAGTTAGCCGATATTAAAGAGACCTGCGCTGGCATTTGCCAGTGCTTTTGCTTATGATCCTTTTTGGTGAAGCTGTAGTACTGATTTAGTACTCTATGATGGTACTAGAAAATTTTCTAGTACATCATTCACATTGATTCATTCATTGATTGCCGTCTGCCAGTCTTCCTCTGCATCCAGTAGTGGGAGGGATCTGCCACTGATGAGTCATTGTGATGACGAAACGGCATTCGTCATTCTTTCGCGTCTGGCTTACATGCTTTACAAGAAATTCACGCGGAATGGTCTCACTCTCCTTAAATTCATGATAAAAGTTAGCCGATATTAAAGAGACCTGCGCTGGCATTTGCCAGTGCTTTTGCTAATGATCCTTTTTGGTGAAGCTGTAGTACTGATTTAGTACTCGATGATGTGACTAGAAATTTTCTAGTACATCATTCACATTGATTCATTCATTGATTGCCGTCTGCCAGTCTTCCTCTGCATCCAGTAGTGGGAGGGATCTGGCCACTGATGAGTCATTGTGATGACGAAACGGCATTCGTCATTCTTTCGCGTCTGGCTTACATGTTTTACAAGAAATTCACGCGGAATGGTCTCACTCTCCTTAAATAATACATTAAATCATGAAATTTTAAGAATTGCAACTATTTGTAATGATATTGAAATTGATATTTTCAAATTACGATATTCCGATTTTTAAATTTATAGTTCAAAATACAGTTTCAGTTAAGTAATTCTATTTGATGAAATCTAATGCAAAAATTACTGTCATGCAAAGATTAAGCATTCGTGAAAAATGTGACGAAATGTTATGGTCATTGACTAAGTATTATTCAGGTGACGAGCTGCTGTGAAAATGTGGCAAGCTATTGTGCTAAATTGTTATACAAAAATAAGAGAAAGAACAAAATCACCGACGATTTTAACAAACATAGCCTAACTAAAATTGTGTAATTGCTTTAGTATAGGCAATTTTTATTGTATTTAATAGCAACAAGAAGACAACTGTTTTACAGTAAGTTAACTATTTATTATTTATTAATTTTATGATATTTTAATTTATGAGATAACTGTAAGCTGCTAATAAGTCTGTATAGAAACAATTTTAAATGGATATATAATATATGACTTGTTAAAACATCTGAATTTCTAATTGCGCTGACAGTGTCAATAAAATATCAAATAAGAAGTTTTAATGATGTTTTATTAATTTAATAAATTTATTCATTTATTAAATGAATTAATAAATAATAAAATATAATACTAATTATCAATTATTATTACACTAAATCCATAATCTCCTTCCATTTTCGATTAGAAGTTTTATTGGAATGATAAAGAAAATATGTTCCTTTATTTAAATAATAAGATTAAAATTAAATTTAAAAAATAAAAAAAACATGTTTTTAGATGAAATCCGAATGATAACAGGATGTTGTCATTTGTATTAAATAAAGGAAAATATTTTCTTCTTCATTCTAGTAAAACTTCTGAAAATAAAAGGATATTATGGGTTTAGTGTGCACTATCAATAAAGTCGTTTTTATTAATAAAATATTTTCTTTAAAAAATTATCAATTAAATTAATAATTTAACACGTTAATAAATTAACAATAAAATAATAACAATAAATAATTAGCAATAAAATAATTAATTATTATTTAATAATTGCTAATAATATGAATTCACTGTACTGTAGGACGTAACACAATTAATAAAAGGTGAAATTAGTAAAAGACAAACAAAATTTCAAGTTTAATTGAATTTATGCGCTTGATTAAGACTTTCGGTATATTATCATTTTAATATTGAAAATCTACAATCAATATTACAGCAGACTAAAATTTATGTCAGAAGAGGCCAATTGCATTGGCAAAAATGAACGAATAAGGTTTTTGTTTTATTCTCTTGAAAAAAGTCAATTAAATTTACTCTGAAGAAAATCCTTTGTATTAATTGTATTTTAAATATATAGTCCATTTATATTTTAAAATAAAAGCGTCTTAAGCTAGTCTAGTTGATGAAAGCATATTTAAAACAATTACCTTATTACCAGCAATGTATCCACCACATGAATTAAAACTTTTTGTAAATGTTCCCATTAAAATATCGACATCTCTAGGATTACAGCTGAAATAGTCAACGATGCCTTTTCCATGTTTGCCTATCGCGCCAATTGAATGAGCTTCATCAACAAATAAATAGGCATGATATTTATTTTTTAAGGCAATCAATTGCGGTAATGGTGAAATAGTTCCTTCCATGCTAGAATTGATTTTAAAATAAATGCATGTGATCTTTGTATTCAATTTTACCTGTAAATGCCTTCAACAATTATTAATATTTTTTTCCAGGGTCGAAGAGTCCTAGGATTTCCGGATATGATATATTCTTTTAATTTTCTTTCCAAATCCAGCAAATCTTTAAATTTACATTAAAATAATAAAAAATATACGAATTAGATATAATAATGACCAAAAATACACATGTTAATTTTTGGATTAGATGAAAATAAGAGACTTTGATTGCTTTACATTTTCAACCAGAAAGTAATAGTTTGTATAGTTTAAGTTTTTGAAAATAAAATTAAATTTGAAAATTAAAGTTCAACCGCATTTTAATTACCAACAATTCATCAAAATGAATAATTATCTTATTAAATGAAAATAAATTTTGGTTGCCTAAGTTTATCAACAAGAAAGTAAGAATTGATGTTTAAGTTTATTAGAACAAAATCTACAAATCAAATTAAATTTGAAAATTAAATTAATTCGTGTTTTAAAATTTTACGAGAAACAAATAAACTTTTCTATAATTAAATAAGCTAACTGAGTCTACGTATTTTATAATGCAAAACGAAAATAATGCAAAATAAAAGTTAAATAGTTAAATAATAAAAAAGATTAATAATAAATAATTGTTATAAGATTTTATATAATTTATATCAAGATGAATTATAAACTGAAATTAAAAATAAAAATCAATTTTTATGAATTGATTAATAGATAACAAACTATGTATCAGAATAAGGAATAAAGGAAATTGGGAAAACTGCTATGTTATCAAGTTTCGGTCCCCGTTCCTCTACCTAACATAGCAGCGGGGCCAAATACATGCTAATGATGTATTTCCTCTGGTAAAACTATCTAGTATCTTATTCTAATACAAAGTATATTATTTATTATCCATCCATAAAAATTTGCCACTTAAGAGTTTAAATTTATTCTTTATATTATTGTGTTGATTTATATATTTAACTATTTTCTGCTTGATGTTATTTTTATAGTAACCTAGTTTAAAATATGTATCTATTAAATTATTTAAATGATTTTGAAGAAAGCCAATATCATTACACATTGTTGCAATTCTTAAAATTTCATTATTTAATGTATTATATTTTATATTATATGGTATGCATGAATGCTCATGCAAAAATATGTTTCTTGTAAATTTAAATATGTCATCTTTACGATATAAATTAATAGTAGTTTTAGTTAATGTTAATTTAATGTTCATATCTAGATATATACCTTCTTTATCATCATCAATGCATCGAAACATATATTTCATATTTTTATATAATTAATATTTATTTTTTAAACAGTTCTGAACAAATTCATATTATATAAAGCTTAAAAACAAGTCAGCTATAATTGGGCTACTATTACCTCTCACTGGAGATAATAGTAGATGTCCCTACCTTTAAATAATTTTGTTTAATTTTGATTTATCAAAATTATTAAGGATTCTAACAATTTAATGTTATCCATATATTTACTTGATGGTTTAATTTTTGTTAGATATGCGTTATAATTATTATAACATATATATGTATATCTTTTTTCGAATATAAGATTAATTAATTTTACTAACGCTTCAAGTATTTTCGACTTATGTTGATATTAAAAGTTAACAACGAAACAATGTGATTTAACAATTAACTGTACCATTGTGAACAATGCTATTTTATTTAATAACCTCATTCATGTTATGACCATTACTTTAATAATTATACTAATTTTCAAAAATACCGTTTCCAAACCCATCGAAGATGTCATTTTCTCAGCCATCGAAAATGACATTTTCCCATATATCGAAAATGACATTTTTCATCCATCGAATTTGGGGTCGGATGCGGACGACACGAAAATTAATATGTTTGATTGCTAAGGAAGCTTCACTGTTATGGTCACAAGTTTCTCATTACGATGGATGCGAGGTTGGCAATGCTAGATGCGGAGCGATCAGGAAACATTATATAGTTTGAGTAGAAGATAGTAGCACAAAGCGTCTGAACAGAATGGAGGAGGCTTTAAAGCTATCTTTTAGGATAACTTTAAATAAAGGAGGGTAGGTTGTATCACTGAAGAGTGATCTTAAACAAATGAGAGATAAGTGTTTGATTTCATTGAAAAGTTAATGGTCTTTTATTACTGGATTTAGAAGTTTAAGAATGGAGCGAACAGCGTTAGCATCGTGATCAAATCGAGATTGATCACTTGATCAGAACCAGAAAGAGGTATATTTCAAAATTATGCAACTATTGGGAAAAACATGGCGTTTATGAGGATGGAAAAGTTTAAATGTGCTCATTTAAGAGGTGAATTAAGAGAATAATGGGAATGTGATGGTTTATGTATGTTCATTGGTATAAAGTGTTGGGTTGACAAAAAGGGAATTTGTATTCCCTTTATGATGTAGTTGGATTATTAGAAGCAAAATGTTGATATAAGAGTCTTATAGATGAATGTAATTGTAGATAATTGTGCTTTGAGTAGTGATGAGAGAAAGCAAGAAAAAGGAATGAGATAGTTAATTTCTGGGAAGTTGGTTTCGATAACTTGATGGCAACAGAGCAACAGAACTGGTCTGATCATGGATCAAAGAGGTACGAGGAGGTATCTACGGAGGGGTTGAGCAACGAGGGAGGACAAATCTATTTAAGTTAGATATATCAATGCTGCTTGTATTATTTGTCATCGAATTATTGGGATCATTAGTAGCTAAATATCTAATCGAATTAGTGTCAATTGACGAGGCCGTAAAAGCGCTAACTGACAAATGAAAGAAATATTGTGGATTGTTACTCTTGCTCAGGCATCACAACCTTCAGTATCACAAGCAACAAGATGTTCAAAGTACTTGACGCAATTAGTAGTATCGATGGTATGATTGTTGATGGTTCGGGAATGTTTAATAACACGATTGGTACTCATTTTCACAATTATTGAGTATTATAAGCTCGAAATTCGCGAAATCGGAATAATATTGTAGTTATCCCTGTAAATTGCAATAACTTGTTATTGTTCGTCTTTGAAATTCGTTGAAGTTCATTAGGTTCAGAAAACTGTTGATGAAAATGAATAATTGATTGGAAGTAGGCGTTGAACCGAGATGTCATTACTATCAATATCAGGTTTCTTATTTATAAAATCATTTATATGCTACAAAATACGATCAGATAAGCTGTAATCACTTATATTTCTATCAGTTAGATTTTTCAGTTGTACTGAAATCAGAAAGATTAACTATTTTCCGCAAGCGGAACTGAAAAGGTTGAGCTGCAATGTGAGCTATATATTTTTAACCAAGAATTTGCAAATAACAAATTCGGTAATCTGTGATAAATTATTCAAAATCCACGAGGCACTTACGTCTATACATGACAAGTTTACGGTAACGGTAACCAAGTATATAAAAAATATGTTTAAAATTGAATATTAGAAAATATTCAAAATATTTTCCAATATTCAAAAATATCTTTATATGCCCAATCATCACGTAGAAAAAATAGACAAATTGTTTTTTTTTCAACCAATATTTGGGCTGTCCAAGCAGTACTCTTCAAAGAATCTTACCAGGATCATTCATACTGTAGGTAGAGTAGATCTCAACACCTCCCTGAACATCTTTGTCGTACATGTGCTAACATTTTGAGAGGAAAATGTGAGGTTCCAGTTCGATTTATTTCTCTTCATGGTCTCGCTGTTGTTTATATATATCGACTAAAGTACTAATCTGCGATTTAGCCTCTGTTCTCTTAGTACCGTTTCCGATTTCTCAAATGCAATCTTATGATCGGTTGAGATGACGTGATTAAATAGTACCGACGACGTGTCATGTCGTTTTAAACCATTCTTATGTTGGTAGATTCTCATGGCAAGACCTTGTTTGGTCTTACCAGCATATGTTCTATTAAAATTAACATAAGGTATAGCATACACGGCGCTACTGTTTTGTTTGTGAGGTTTGCGTTTTAAAATCCCGTCAAGAGTGGCACCTCTCTTATAGTAAACATTAAGCTGCCTGCAAAATTTATAGCATTTTCTCTTTAGTTTATTCATGAGAAAGTCTTTGATATATTACAAGAGCTAATGCACCGTTTAGGCGTGTTTTTCGAGGTGCTAGGTATTGTACTACGAGAACAATTCGCTTTTTTATACATCTTTATAATCGTTCATTTTGAGTAGTTACAGTTATGTAACATCTTTCGAATTGTGTAGCTCTCAGCGCGTTTGGTAGGCGTATTGCTGAAGAATAATCAATCTCTTCGAATAAGTGTGTATCAGCAAATATCTTATGCTCGGCGGGTCTATGAGATGACCAAGGAGGTAGTGCCCATGGTATGAGGGGTTGTCTATATGCCGTCGTGTGCATTGATCGTAAATGTCTATAGACTTGAACATCCATCATTTGCTGGTGCATCTTTCCGATTGGCATCGGTATTACATCAAACGCTACTAGGCCTTTGTCAAATACAGCAAACATGTCGTCGATATAAACCACAAGTGTCGTAGGTTCGGGAGATACTGGTAAATATCTTCTTTTCGTTTAGTCATGAACAAATCCGCGAGTGCTGGACCCAGCTGAGAGCCCTTAGCCACTGCGTCAGTTATTATCTTATAACGATTTCCCACATTCATATTTATAAAGAACTGAAGGTAAGAAACAATTGTGATAATTTTTATGGTAAACTTTATTGACCTTTTGAAACTCTAGTACAAAGTAAAGTGCAGAAACATTAAGTTTGTCCATCGTGCGCTTCGATTGGACCTTCAGGTGGGTGAAAGGCCCTGTGGGGCTCAGTCGGAAATGGACTTGTTGGTGTTAGCTGGAGGGAACTGCTTTCACTTCATCGATATAAGAAGACACGATATGAAGAAGTTGGATGGATGGCATTTGTACATTTTGTGTTTATTAGCTATTTTTCTTATTAGGTACACATTTCTATTTATGCATTAAGAAAATCTGTTATTATAGTGAGTTTTCCCAAATATTATTCAATATTTATTTATTATTAAAATATAATCAAATATATTTATTTTGAATATATTTGGTAAGTTTCCTGACGATGATAGCAGTAGCTATTGAAATATCGGGCATTAACGTTTTGTTGTATTAAATAAAAATACTATTCTTCGTTTCATAAAGATTTTATAAATAAATATAAATATAATTATAAAATTATATTATTATAGAATTTAATATAATTAATATAAAATTTAATTGAAATTAAATTTATTTTATCATATTTAGTAAGAACTTTCACTGCAAATGTTCAAAATGTTCTGATGAAATGTTTAAATTTTAAAAAATGTTTAAAATGTTCAAATGTTCTGTAATGCAAAAGCTAGCATTATTTATTGATTAGTTGTAAATATAAGCAATAAACAAAATGCAACTAAATAAACTTTAATTATAAATAATTTATATATGAATAAAGTTGCATTAATGGAGTAAAGATTAAAATTTTAACTAAAAGTAGAATTTAAGAACAAAAATTCATGTAATTGAAATAACAAGTTGGTATGAATAAACATCCACATGGAAAAATCTGCTATTTTCCTTTGTATAAAAATAGCAGCTTTTGAAATACAGAACTTAAAAATAATGTTATTAAAATTATATTAAAAAGTAGGTCATGTAAATAAAATAATTTTACCATTATGACGAAACACTTTAATGACAGCACCAGATAGTTTGCATCCCAGCACAATCGACGAGTGATTTAATTCGTCACTAAGAATAAGACAGCCCTGTAAAATGCAAGAGGTAAGCATATCGTCGAATATAACAATGTAGTTATCACCTTCCCAACAAGCGTTGGAATGCTTGTTGAATTAGTAGCAAATCCCATCCCGAATACAATTGCATCTTCAGATCCGATAAAATTCGCAACTTTTCGTTCAGTTCTCGCATGTAGACTTGTATAACCTTAATTAAGCTAATGATTAGAAAATACATTTTTATAATTAATCATATTAATTTTACATAAATTTACAAATAATTATATTGTAAATATAATTATATATCATTTTATATAATTTATATCATTTTATATAATTTATAACAAGTTTAAATAAAAAATTGAAATTTTTAAATCAATTTTAATGAATTTAATAATAAATAATTTACGATGTATCAAAATAAGGATTAGAGGTCATCATGAGGAACTTCTATGCTATCAGGTTTCGGCCACTAATTCCTAAAAATTGAAAAAATTGAAATTTTAAATAAAATCAATTTTTATGAATTGACTAATAAATAATTGGCGTTGTATCAGAATAAGGATTAGAGGTCATCAGGAGGAACTGATATGTTATCATGTTTCGACCCATATCCTTCGACACGAGATAGCAGTGGGGCCAAATACATGCTAATGATGTATTTCCTCTGATAAAACTATCTAGTATATTATTCTTATACAAAGTATATTTTTTATTACCAATACATAAACATTTTCCGCTTATGATTTTAAATTTATTTTTAATATTATTATGTTGATTTATATTTTTACTATTTTCTGTTTGATGGAATTTTTATAGTGATCTAGTTAAAAATGTGGGGTAATGTAAATCATATATAAATGAATATAAATATATAAAATATAAAATATATATAATATATAATTATATATAGATCATATATAATATAAAATTATATGAAGTTAATATTTAAAAATGAAATTTAAAATAAAAGTCAAATTTAGAAATTGACTAATAAATAATTGATGTTATATTAGAATAAGGATTAGAGGTCATCACGAAGAACTGCTATGTTATCACATATCGGCTCATATTCCTCGACCAAACATGGCCAAGGGGCCAAATTAATGCTAATGATGTATTTCCTCTGATGAAATTTGATTCCAAGTAACTTATTCTAATACAAAGCATATTAAATGATCCATAAAACTTTTACGCTAATGATTCTAAATTTATTTTTAATATTATTGTGCTATATTTTACTATTTTTTGTTTGATGTTATTTTTATAGTAACCTAGTTTAAAATATGTATCTATTAAATTATTTAAATGATTTTGAAGAAAGCCAATATCATTACATATTGTTGCAATTCTTAAAATTTCATTATTTAATGTATTATATTTTATATTATATGGTATGCATGAATGCTCATGCAAAAATATGTTTCTTGTAAATTTAAATATGTCATCTTTACGATATAAATTAATAGTAGCTTAGTTAATGTTAATTTAATGTTCATATCTAGATATACACTTTCTTTATCATTAATATTGGTTTTGTTAAGAATAAGGCTTTCTGGATAAATTTGTTCACTAATTGAATAAAAATTATTAGAATTAAATACACATATATCATCAATGTATCGAAACATATATTTCATATATTTATATTGTTTAGATTTAGTTTTTACACAGTTATGAACAAATTCATATAAGATAAAGCTTAAAAATAAGTCAGCTATAATTGGGCTACTATAGATGCCCCTACCTACTATATGGCTTTGGTTTTGTTAATAATAAGGCTTTCTGGATAACCGCGACATTAACCGCAACATCATTGGGTTATGGTTATGAGCGAACAGTACTCAAATGTTGTATTTTGTTAGCGGTTTTGATAGCGATTCCGTTCAAAATGAGGAAATTCGAAAATTAAAGAAAAATCAATTATCTATATTTAGAGATATGCTTAGTTACTTGTTACGTCGTTAATTGATAAGAAACAATTCCGTTTTAAGGTAAATCTTGATCGCACGATTGCCCTCACAATGAGTCAAATACGTACTACACTATAAAATAACGGCTGATAAAATTTTCACAGCTGACCATCAGTATTTCTTTGTTGCAAACATTCGCAGATGTAGCATTTCGTGATAAAACATTTTATCTCAAGGATATTTGTAAATCACATGATCCGTGATATAATAACAGACAATAACTAAATTAAATTAAATCAAATGGAGTATAAATAAATTGCTTATACAAACACAAAAGAGCAAACCTTTGTCTTACACGAGCAAGCGTTTTTAATGAAAAGACGAAACTTTATTGCTTTGTATTTTAAAAAATATATCAATACAAAAATGAACTGATATACAGGATATCAGAGAAATGGTAAATTCAGTAAAAACAAATTGTCATAGATACCGTATTCCCTGTTAGCCGAACACTGAGCAATGCCAAATCTTTTAATGCAATCGATGCTATCAGAAACACATTTGCCGGAATTTTTAGCGAATCCGAGGTAGTTATATGAACCGAAATTTATAACTTCCTTCACCGGATCATTCAATCTAAAATTTTTGTTTAGATGTTATAATCAAAAAAGGTATTTTACTTTAGCGCTGAGGAATTGCAGTCGGTGTGAATTTGATGTTTTATTTTCATTACAACGCCGGGTGAACTGCAAACAGGTCTTGAAAAACAATCTCGTACTCGTGAGTATATATTTCTAGTATAAAATGACTCAAAACTTTGAAAGAGTGGAACAAAGTCCTATAATGAAAATTACAGGAATAATTAATCCTTGCAAAAAGAACTTACAATTTGTGAATAAATATTCTTGCTAGATTTTCGTAATGCTGATCGCATAAATCGATGAATGATGTCTCTCAATATTCCAAATATGTACAGAGTGATAAAATTTACATAAGTAAACACAGCTGACCATAAAGGTGGTTCTTCCATTGTCGCAATCGTTGCCTCCATCTTGCAAAAGAAACAAAATTTTATTAATAAATATTTGACATTAGTGACTTTGTCTAAACTACGCTTAGAGTTTAAGTAAAATTACAGTTTAACAGTTGACGTTTAAATACACATTAAAAAATATAAGGCAATATTTTATCTAATATTACTTTTATATCTTATATATTATTTTATATAATCTAAGATTATATACAACATAACAGTGTCTTCTATGTATAGAATAATGTCTAAATCAATCTTAGATTACTTATATCTTATATATTAATTTAAATAATCTATAAGATTATATAAACAACGTATGATCATATATAATATAAGAGTATTTAAGATTTATAGGAAAATATGTCTAAATCAATATTATATATCTTTTAAATCTTATATACTATTTTATATAATCTTTAAGATTATATATAAAATACAAATATCTTATATGTATGGGAAAATATGTCTAAATCAATCTTATTTTACTTTTATATCTTATATATTATTTTATATAATCTATAAGATTATATATAAAATACAAATATCTTATATGTATGGGAAAATATGTCTAAATCAATCTTATTTTACTTTTATATCTTATATATTATTTTATATAATCTATAAGATCATATAAACAACGTAAGATGATATATAACATAAAAATATTTTAGATTTATAAGAAAATATGTCTAATTTAATATTATATTATATATTATTATTTTATATATTCTATAATATTATCTATAACATAAGATTATCATATATTTATAGGATAATATGTCCAAATCTATCTTATATTACTTTTATATTTTAAATATTATTTTTAATAATCTATAATATTATCTATAACATAAGATTATCTGATAAGATAAAATTTCCAAATCAATCATAAAATAATATATCTAAATCCATCTTATATAATTTTATATCTTATATATTATGTTATATAATCTATAAGATTATATAAACAACGTAATATCATAAATAAGATAATAGTTTATTAGATTTATGGGATACTAAGTCCAAATCAATCTTATATTACTTTTATATCTTATATTTTATTTTATATAATCTATAAGATTATATATAATATACGAGTATCTTATATGCATTAAAAAATATGTCTAAATAAATCATATATTATTTTTATATCTTATAAAATATAAGATAATTCGAATTTATTAATATTCAGTTAATATTTGTCTAATTATATATGATCTTATATAACATAAGGTCATATCATATGCATTAGATAAAAATGTCAAGATCAATTTTAGTATTTAGCGAAAATTGTATTTTAAATAGATCTTCAATTTAAAAATTGTTAAATATCCAATGCATCACATAATTGAAATTGATGGAACTTATCTGCACTGAAAAGCAAATATCATGCATTCTAAATATAATAAATGTGCACCTCAATATATTTATAAAGAATTTATAGATTAAATAGCAAATATTGCCATAGGGTAGTTGGTACATGAAACTTTAAGCTTTTAGTTTTAAATGTTTTTTTAGACGTATTGGCTTTTATGCAAATTGTAAAGCTTGACAAATGACAGGTAGAAATTTGTAAATATTCATGAACAAATTATGATATATTAACAATCTCAGGTAATTTAAATAAGAATAAGTTATACTTATTAATAACATAAGTTAGTTTACGTTTCGCCTTATTTAAGGAAAAAAGTTGGATATAAATAACATACAATTTTTGAAGAAGCCTCAAGGCGAAATGAAAATTTAAGAATTAATCTTTGTTTTTTGTTGGTAGAGACAAATAATCATATTTCGAATATATACAATTGTAATTATTTATATCCAAGACAATATCGTATATATAATTCAAATTCTTGGAATTTGAATTATTCTTCGTATATGTATATAGTCGTAATACATATCATTATTTATTAAATATAATTAAATGTTAAATAAAAAAGTAAATCTTTATAGTTCAAGCTTTTCTAGAATAAAGATAAAATTGTCATATCTTGATCCTAAGTTTATAAGTTGAAGCATAAACATCGAAAAATTACCGAAACGTCGTTTAAATGAACAATTCTGTTTTATTCATTAAATGATACAATACTTTTATTTAATGTTTATTTGCAATAGTAGATTATATCCTACACAATCAATCCCATTTCAGCATTCAAGCTTTAACATTATGCTACAACTGGATACATTCAAAGCGGTTGAATCCAATCCAACTACAAACGGTTAATATTGCAAATCTTATATATATTTTAATATTTTACAAAAGTTGAATTTTTTTATTGATCTTCAGGTAACAAATACCTTATTTTGCTGAATGAGTTAATACTAAATAACTTAGTGTTTTTATTATAATATCAAAATACAAATGAACCTTGCATGAAAATACAATTAAAATTTGTATTGACCATAAACAACGATATATATTTTGATCGTTATATCGCTGCAAATTTAACGACTTTCTGAATAGCAAGTGAAAACAACAAAAAGATGTATTACTTAATTCAAGAGAAGGCGAAAAAGAGTTCGTCAGTAAATAGTGATACGGCAAATCAACTCATAATTACGGCATTTCTGAGTAGCTAAAATGGTTATGTTATCTCCATGACACCTTAGACGTTCTACAAAAACATAACATGTCGTTGATTATATGAGATAAGTGAATATCTTCTTTATGCTTTAGTAAATAAATTAGAATAAATTGTCGCACATAATAAAACACGATGTAAAACGATATAAAATAACATATGATTTATAAATGCTCTGATAGTTAGTATTGCCGTTCATCCTGTCATAAATCATTATGGAGCAGATTCCATTGAATTTTATCTATTAGTGGAATTTAACGAAAATTTGTTTGAAAATTTGAAATGATTATTAAAACCGTGAATATAAGACTCTAAGCGCATAATTTGAAACTTTAGTAAAAATTAATTCATTTAGAAATGATAACTTTATGGCATCTATTTCTTCAGTATAGAATATATTAATCATTATGGTTATTTTAATATTTTCATCTAAATTGCTAGTTCAACTTATCGAACAAGTACATTAGGTTTGATATAAATAGTTCTTTAAAGTCATTTAACTCAACATTAAACACTGCATTAATATTGTTTAAGCATTTCAATATTTTGCCGAAAATAATATTTTCTTCGCATTATATTTTCTTCACTTATGATGGATACAAAAGTATGCATTATTTATTTGATATTATAAAAGATTGAAAACGCATAATTACGGCATTTAAGAGTTGCTAAAAGGTTATGTTATCTCCATGGCACCTTAGACTTTCTACGAAAACAAAATATGCCATTGATTATATGAGAAAAGTGAATATCTTCTTGTTGCTTAAGTGAATTACTAGAGAATGTTGCAAAGGATAATAAAACACGATGTAACACGATAGAAAGTTAAGAAAGTTGATAAGTTAAAAAAACTATTTAAATGAAACTTACATGATTGCGTTATGTAGACTAATACCTAAAAGTTGTTGCTTTAATAGATAAGAAATAATGATGACCTTTTACGCTCCACATTAACTATCAGTGATATCGACTATACTAACAATATAATTGAAAACGGTTACCGCGCTCTAGCTTTTTAATTTAACCTTTTATTATATATCACCAGAATATATAATAGTATGAATGCGATATGATTTTTTAAAATAAACTTTTCAGCTGGAGATGTCAATACAAATATTTTAAAATGTCAATGCGTCAATACAAATATTTTAAAATGTCAATGCGTGCCAATATAAAAGATATTAAAATGTACATTATAACAGACGTATTTAATATTAAAAATATAACTACGGCATATCGTTTGCAAAAAAGGTGCGAATTTTATGGATTGACTTGCTTTGCGTGATGATTACACAAATTTTATTTTCAAAGTAAAATAATATCAGCAAATCACAGTCAGAATGTAAAGTAAAAAGGCTTTAAAAATAACATTAAATTAATAATATCATTATGGACGGCATCAACAACCATGCTTATTCGACTCCATCAAATTCTTTGAATGATGGATCGTGTTCAAGCCATAAATCATGTCGCATTAAATCAGCCAACTGAATCTACCTATTGAATATAATTATAAAATCAAAAGAATAAAAACACTCGCTTTATTTAACTAAATTGGAGAAAGTAAAATTACAGAAATTTATTTAAAAAATCTTTTTATAGACACTTGAACCGTGAAAAAAATGCTTTAAAAGTCTAATATACCCTCTCTTTAATTATACAGTAATATTAAAGCCTAAAATAGTTAACTCATATTGAAATATAACGCATTTAAATCATAATTTCGAATTTTTATCTTTTTTAATTTGTAGAATTTAAGAATAACTTGAGCATTGCTTGTTATCTATACTAAAGCATTTTGATGCAATTTATAAATAATCACTCTTAAATGAACTAATAATTAACAAATGTTTTTGACATATTTTTCAATTTTTACTTTCAGATTAAGATACTAATGTCTTAAACTTAAATATCCAACTTTTAAGATTTAGATATTTCTTAGATACAATTTAAGTATACAAACTTATATTTATATATTATTTATTAGTCAATTCATAATAATTGATATTTTTAATTTTAATAATAAATTTTAAATTTATACTTTAATAACCATTTTTAAAATGTCCAATTTTTAAAATTATTTTAATTTTAAAAATTATTTATAGTGTATAGCAATTGGCCGTTTAGTGATCTCCATATTTTGTTTTAGGCAAAATATTCAGTTGCTCTCCGCTACTCTTAAAGTATATGGTACTCTGCTTGTTAATATCAATTGAGAGTCTTGATTCGTGGTCTTCGTTAAAAATTTAGACACATATCGTACTCAAACTTTGTTATTCTTATTTTTAAGTAAATAATTGCATTAATTATTTACCAATAATTAATAATCACTAATTTATTCCTTTTCTTACTATTAATAAATTTATTTCTTTAAAAGTAAATGTAACTTGTATGAAAAATATTCTAAAATTCAAAGTTATGAATGAAATATCTAATTGAACAGAAACTTTTAGCAGCCTAAACAGAAATTTTTATTATTGTAGATATTTTTCTCCTGAAGATGTCGACAGCCAAAAGCTCGATCTAGAAAATAAAGACTTTTACTCTGTCTTTTAAACTATTTGTATATTACAATAAAAATTATTTTAGTTATTCTTATTGTCGTGTAAAAAATATTTTTATTGCATTTAAAACACAAGTTATAACAATTTATATATTCAATAGTAAATGCTCAATACAGAGATACGGACATACAATGCAGTGGGGTAAGAGAAGGTACCGACAGTGAGATATCATTCTTAGACGTGTTGATAATGAAAATAAATAATAGCATTACGACGGACGTATGTAGAAAGCCTTATATACCTTGGTGTCCAACAAATTAGAAAACGCATGTATATGCGTTATCGCATATACAATTAGTGTATACACTAATTACAAAATTATTGCCATTTAAGGGCTTTATGATCGTACTGTTAATACATGCTTGACACCAATGGCTAGATACAGACAATTCCAGCGAATCTCGGAAATGTTTGAATCTCAGTAGATTTTCATATATAAGCAATACGTCAAGCAATTAATAGAAAAGACAAAATCATGAGTGACCAAATTAGTAAATGCATGCACACAAAAATATTCAAAAAAACACTGATACTTTAATGAATTCAGATGGAAAGAAGGTATTTTCTAACTTTAAATCGATATTACAAGACTTTCAGGTAAGTGATGTTTCAGTTAACATAAATTCTGACTCGGGGGATCTCCCCCCGTTACGAAAACAAAACAATTTGGCGATTATTATGGCCACCAAGCCCACCGAAAGGCATTTGTTATTCAATGTTTTTCTACGAAAGTTTGTACAAGACTACCCAAACAGGGTAGTCTTCAATAATATCAAGATAATATCAAATTCATTAAGAATTTCGTTCGCTACCCACGATCTGATGGTAG
This sequence comes from Pomphorhynchus laevis, assembly GCA_012934845.2. Classification (NCBI taxonomy): domain Eukaryota; kingdom Metazoa; phylum Acanthocephala; class Palaeacanthocephala; order Echinorhynchida; family Pomphorhynchidae; genus Pomphorhynchus; species Pomphorhynchus laevis. Next base: position 112,844 of record WNNJ02003295.1, on the reverse strand, counting down.
CTTATAAATCTTACTTCGATAAACATCTGTCCCAATTGGGAACATTAGAGCTAAAGCCTATCCAGGCTACATTAAAAGTCACTAATTTTCCTCAGTTTTTGGATGCTAAAGACACTGAGATTCTCAAAAAACAATATAAACTCGGCTCAATTCGGACTTTAAATTCCAAATCCGGGGACGCTCTCCCAGTGGCGTTCGTCACCTGCGATGTTGATAACGCACACACCTTGTGCACAAATTCAGTTAATCCCTTTATAGTATATAATTTAAAGTTCTCAATCATAGAAACAAACAACTTGACGTTTCCTCATTGTAATCATTGTCATAGGTGGGGGCATTGGGCCTCCACTTGTAAAGAATTAAAAATATGCGGCGTCTGCACGAACGCTCTATGCCCCTCCTTGTCGAGTGGTGACAGATGCGATGCCAATCCGGTCTGTTGTAACTGTGGCGGAGATCACCCGGCGTGGTCCCACCGTTGCCGATCCTTTAAAGAATATCGAAATAAGTATATGCCAGTTGCTTCTTCCCCTAACAAAAGCTATGCCAAAGTCACGACCGATAGTTCCTCCGATTCAGTTTCCAACAAAGATTTACTATACTTATTGGATAACACAAAAAAGACGATTTTAGCACAAATCCAGCAAATGCTGGCCCCCTTCTAGGGGCCCTCCTTTCGGCGCCGCCAGTACCGTCCGAAGTTGCTATTTCTAAATCAAAGAAAAGGGGCGCGTCCGCCCGGACCGTCCCCCCAATAAAAATTGGAAAGCTCCTGAATTTGGCCTTGGGAAATGAAGATATTGCTCTAGGGGTTGCGACCCTGGATGGAGCTAGTGGTGGGAAGGGCAACCTTCCTGCACCTAGCTCTGTCTAGGATAGCTTCCCCCGTCCATCTTATCTAACACAATGGTGAGTAAACCCGAGCCTTTTTCACTGAATATCATTCAGTGGAATTCGGGAGGTGCTTCTGCCCTTAGACTTATATCTGGTAGAGACGCAGATGTTATAGGCCTTCAGGAGACGCGGTCTATCCGTCTCCCCCAGGACCTTACTCGATTTATCCCAAAGCATATGTTCCCACTATACTCCGTATATAACCCCACCTCACTCCTCTTCGTCTCAAGGACTCTTGACCTTAGTTAAATCCTCATTAAGATCCTCCCTCCTATTAAACTTTACTTGTCCAGCCATGTCTTGTTTAGTAGTTTCACTTAGTAAGAACGGTAAACGCCTCAGTCTAGCCGATGTCTACATCCGTCCAGGGGAAATTCACAAGAACCGTGAACTCCTGGATAGTATTATTGACAGCGGTTATGACATGATACTTGGGGATTTTAACGACAGAACTGGTCGTTGAATCAATGCAGCACTTCGCAGAGCTAGGAATGGTTATCTTATTCACAAACCACCATCCCCTACCTTTCATTGCACATCAACAAATTCAATCCTCGACATTTTACTGCTTCACTCGAGGTGGCTGTTAAAACCCCTCTGCACGGAGCAGTCGCGCCAGCAATTGTCCACCTCTCATGACCTCATTCGTTGGAGGATAGAGGAGGATACGTTGCTGAGAAGGAGGTTTCACTTTGATCCGATCAGAGTAGCCTTCTTTCAGGCGGCAATCCGACTCTTCCCCAGAATAGGAAATGAGAGTTTAACCGAATTCAATACCTACCTCTCTTCGCAAGCTACTGCGATTCTATCGACTACCTATAAAGGTCGTATATACAATCCCACTCCGACGAAACTCAAGGTCCTAGCAAAATTACTGAACCTCCCCAATCTCTCTGCTTCCGCCAAACAGGCCCTCTCGAATGAATACTGGAGCACTAGATACAGGTTCCAGCTGAGTAGGGATAGGACGAGAATCGCTCGTCTTAATCCTTCTCAGTCTTCCTTTTGGAAGATTTTCAAGAAGGAGAAGTTTGTTTGCTGGAAGGATAGAGCATTGAGTTGGATAGGGAATGTAGGCCGTGAAAAAGTTTTAGAGGAGTCACTAGCCCTACACAACTATGGAGCCACTCTATCACCTCAACCAATCCCGCCTTGGTGTAACTTCAAGAGTAGGGATCTATCTGTTACGGATATCCTTAACTCCTGGGGTCCACTCCCGGGCACCTCCAAATCCTTCGCTCCACTTTCTTCTCGTGTCTGTCAGCTTTTGACAGCTGATCAGAGAAGAGAGGTGGCCGTCTTAATGCTTTTAGCATCCCCATCCGATGTAGCAGGCATCAATAATAGTAAGCGAGTTTTTCTTCCTAAGAAAAAATCCTGCTCATGCCCTAAAGATCTGCGACCCATTTCGATTCAAAATGCCCTCATATCGATTTACGAAAAAGCGCTTGCGCGTAAAATCCGCGACCATTTAAGTAGGCGTAATTTGATCCCTCCAAGCTTTCATGGGTTCGTCAAAGGTCGCTCGGTCCATTCAGCAGTTGGTGAGGTGGAGCAGTTTTGTCGGGATAATAGCCATCGTCTAGTTGTGGCTGTTTTCCTTGACTTTTCTGCTGCATTTGACCGCATCTCCATTCCTTTTGTGATCTCTTCTCTCAGGTCCCTCGGGTTGCCTGCGAGAATTGTGAACAGGGTGGATATCCTGCTGTATACCAAGCGATTTTACTATGAAGACGACCCTGATGCACGTCAGTTCTACCCTATCACTGGTGTACCTCAAGGATCCCCACTTTCTCCTATCTTATATCTTGCTGCCTCTATTAATCTATTCAAAATATTTAAACGCGAACAACGTCTTGTGGTGTACGCTGATGACACCACAGCCCTGTTCACTGGACACAGGTGTAAAGACGTAGTCTCTGACATCAGCCGTTTCTTTTTAAGATTAAAAGATCAGTTACCCATATCTAACCTTATTTTAAACTCCGCCAAATCGCAGGTGGTTGTCTTTCATGGATCACCTGCGACGAAGCAAAAACTTAAGAGATTAGCACTCTCTGCGCTCTCCTCCATTTTTGCCTAAGAACCACTGCCCACCTTTACAAGTCGAGTAAAATACCTGGGGTTCACCGTTACGGTGAACTGGTCAGGGAAAGCTGACCTGGATAGACTCAAACGTATCCTGAAGAAAGCTAGGTGGGCCCTGAAACGGGCTCAGCATCTGTCGTTGAATGGGAAAACCCAAGTGCGCCTTTGGGGCACTTGGGCTATCTCGGGATTAGTCTTCTTTTCAAGAGGACGTCCCCCAGAGCAAAGACTAAGGTTTCTTAAGCTCCTCGTCTCGCGGTTACCCAGCATAGTCCGCACCGACTGGACTCTTCGGGGAGTGAAAGACCCCGGTTGGTTCAGTCGGAAGGCGGCGTGTTGGATAGTTTGGGGGACTCAGATCCCTCTGGATTTGAGGCTGTAATATCAGTAAGAAGACTTGAATAGAAAAGATAGAGATTCTTGTTTTTCTTTTTTGACTTACTTTTTTAATCACATTATTTATCACTGTTTTTTGTACTAGTAAGAAAATCTTATTATTATTATCAAGCAATTAGCCGCTGCCTCAATAATAGAATGAATATCAATTCTTTGAAAGCAGACACGAGTGAGAAACAAATATCCAAAGTATTCATACCTGCGAAATATGTCAGTGACGGATATTCGAAGTTCTTAACAGCCTACCATCAAATATTTCCTTAAACCATTCAAAGAAAGCTACAAACCTAAATAGGAGTCGACTAATGACACTTATGAAATTTCATGTCTGAATTGTCCAGCCAAATATTTTGCTCAAACGAAACAAGGATTGACAACGAGAATTAAGCAACATAAATATAACTTAAAAAAGTGTGATACTTAGTCAGAATTAGTTAATCATTGGTTGAATAATAACCACGAACATAATTTTTCAGTTCTAAGGTCTTGGAAAATGAAGATAGCCTATCCAGACGACTGATAAGAGAAAATAAACACATAGTTATTCTACCAGGATGGATGGTAATAAGGACAATTGGAAGTTAGTTATCCCTACTAGCAAAATCTACAAAATCGGTAGAGTTTTCATCGTTGGTTTCTTCCGTTTTTATTGAATAAATACATCACTTTTTTATTTTTTTATATATAAAAACATAAAACCTGAACAAAGCACTATTGCAATAGTCGAAAATTTGTGAACAATAATTTTCTTAAAATTAATTGTTGCGATTATTTTAACACATAAATAATTTTTTAATTAAAAAATAATTTTTAATATTATTAATAACATTAATAATTTTTTAATTTGCTTAGACCAGACCGTAAACACGAAGCAAAGGTGTTGATAGTATTTGCTTGCGATAGCATTTGACTTCTTTTAATTAAACTCACAAAAATTATAGATAATATTGTAAAGCTGAAAAAAGGTGAAGCTAATAAAAAGGTAAAGCTTTAAAAGCTTTACCTTTTAAAGGTAAAGCTGATGATTACATATGATAAATGAGTAAACAGGACAACATAAAAAAGTTGTTTTGGAAATTTACTGAAATGCAAAACAAGCTTTTAGCTGCAAGTATAAACTTTAGCGAAATAGCCACAATTTGCAAACAGAATTCATTATTAAGAAAAATTAGCTCAGAAAGACATTTTAGTGTAATGTAGCTTTATTTCTTATAAATGCAATTATTCAAATAATTACAAACTTACTTTGTTTGATATCACACCGCGTGGAAGTGTACGAAAAATGTCTGATAAGTAATATTCACACATATTTGGTCCAGCTACTGTGCATTAAGCTTGATATGTAACTTGATATGTTCTCTCGAGAATCAATTTAATCAACTAGCACAAAGTAACAACTTTTGGTATTATTGCCATGAATAGCAACAAATGCGGTGGTATTATAGTCGTGTGTGATTACAAATCGTCAAGTTAAATAATGGCAATCTTTTATATATTGCAAATCAATAAAATAATTATAAAAGCGGGTTATTTGGCTTTGCAAAATGCATAGAATTTATAAAGTTATCATCTAAAATTATATAGCAGATACCTAATTATCCAATAAGATTTAGATATTAAATTATATTTTAATTATTAGATTTATTTATTAAAATAATTTTACTATCGCTTCTTTAACTTCTACTAAATCTAGATTTGCATAAAGCGTACTAAAATCGTATGTATTTATATTCTGAAAATTTATTCCTTTTGTCTGTTCTAAAAATTCTTTTGTAGAATTAATACTGAAATAGTGTTTTATACCAGTATTAATTTCGATTACCTTATTATCTTATCCGTAATATTGGTTATACTAAGAATACGGCTACCTGGATAAATTTGTTCGCTTATTGAATAAACATTATTAGAGTTAAATACACATATATCATCAATATATCGAAACATATATTTCATATATTTATATAGTTTAGATTTAGTTTTTACACAGTTATGAACAAATTCATATTATATAAAGCTTAAAATCAAGTCAGCTATAATTGGGCTACTATTACCTCTCACTGGAACACCTTTTATTTGTCTAAATAATTTTGAAATAATCTTGATTTATCGAAATATTTAAGGATTCTTTTAATTCAATTTTATCCATATATTTATATTTACTTGATGGTTTAATTTTTGTTAGATAGGCGATATAATTATTATAACATATATATGTATATATTTTTCCGAATATACGATTAATTAATTTTTCTAATGCATCTTTAATATCTGTCAAATCTAGATTAGTATAAAGCGTATTAAAATCGTACATATTTATATTTTGAACATTTAACCAAGCTTTCTTTTCCAATTTATTTAAAAACGTTTTCTGAATACCTATTTGTCAGTAGCACAATACAATATTCTATTATATTGTGCTACTGATGAAGGGGTAATGCGAAACTTTTTTAAATAAATTGCAACAGAAATTTCGGTGCTGAAGTGGTCGTCTAGAAGTGACATAGTTACTGAAAGTCGTGAATCAAAGTTCAGTTTGTCAAGCAACACCATTTTCTATAAATGCCGCATTTCGTCAGAAATCATGGACCGTTGTTTACTCAGTACATCCGTGAACCAATATTATATATAATTGTAGTTCACAGGTGTGCTGAGTATACAACAGTCCAGGATTTATTACGAAATACGGCATTAATAGAAAATTGTGGCTTGGTAAACTGGTCTTCGATTCACGACTTTCAGACATCATTTATATATACGAAATATTATTATTAACATCTTCTACCAACAAAAAAAAACAAAAATTAATTATTCAATAAACGTTTCGCCTTTCGGCTTCTTCAAAAATCTTAAAGTGTGTCAAAATTTACAAAAAAGTCAAAATGCTAAAATAGTTTTTACAAAAGACTTATGTTACGTCTTTCCATTTGAATGCACTATCGACATTTATATTTGACTGAATGCCTATATATACTAGATAGCCAGGCTATGGATGAGAAAATTTATTTATTTAAAGTACACATGTTTCGAATATATCTTGATCCTTCTTCAGTGTCAGTTTTTCTACAATAAAATTAAAGATCAAGATAGATCCAAAACGTTTATACTTTAAATAGGTAAATTTTCTCCTTCATGGCATGGTTATCTATTTTATATATTAAATATTACAGATAATCTTCAAATGACCCCGTATTACTTTTGGCTTAATATATAAGCCAAAATTAATACGCTACATTTCAAGATTGGTGGGCCTCATTATTTCTTTAAAAATTGTACGATAATGTTTGTTAAAGGGAATATTCATAAATGCTTTCTTAATAAACTAAGTGTATAAGAGAGAATAAAAACAGAAAGTCATTAAACAGAGAATAATCAACTTGTTCTTCACAGGTTGAAGAACAAATCTCTTACAGCTAATTGGCAGCTAGTCTCTAGCAGCTAGCGGAATGTTTTCTTTGAAAGAAATATTCAACATAAATACGATGATCTCCTTTTTCTGACCCTAGCCATACAGAATGTCAAATACAGACAAGTTCCTACTCTTGAAACCATTCCAATTGAAATGGAACAATTGAGTAGCTTGATAATTGTGGTGAAAGAAAGACTCTGTCAAAACTCTATCAAGCCTACTGATCTAATCCAACAAGAGGCATTATGCTTCTAACTAACAAACTTTTCCTTTTCGAATATCTTCCAAGATGGCTTATTCAATCAAATTAATGTTGATGATATAATTTGATTGTTGCGCAATGACAGGAGACGTTTGGTTAAGAATTAGTAAGTTGTTGGCTCTGCGGATGGCTACAGTAATCTAACAAGTTTTATCGTTAAAGTCACCCAATATCATGACATAGTCTCAATTAAGCATATTATCCAAAGCATGTAAGCGATTTAGTTTACTGAATCGCTTACATTCATTACTGAGTTAAACCACTAAACAAGAATTTGCATTACAAAATAAGTTTATTAGAATGGACGGCCCGATGACAGATTTTACTATGTTTACAAGACCTAGAGATAAGGAGTAGTAGGGTGGAGTTATTTACGGAGCGTGGAAGGAGTTGATGCATCGTGATTGGAATCGAGTAATGTCCTAATGTATGGATTAATTTTGTTTTCTAAAGGACAGTGACGTATACATCTACGTAAAGCTTCAGGCAAAGAGCATAGACACCTCTCGAAATCTACTAAAGAATGTTTAATAAAAATGGGTTTTAACTACATCCCCTTGCTTTAGCATACAAGAGGGATAAAATCGAACCCACTAGAAAGGGAAGTTTTATTTCCCAATCGCATCTTTCCAAATAGTGGACCTATTTATCCTACCTGTTTATGTTTGGACGGTGGTGCTATCAGGTTCATAATAATTTTGCTTTTTGGACCATCATCCGGTATGGATAATTTGGTGGTGTTGAATATGTTGTTGTCAACATGTGTTGTAGATGTATATCTTTTATTGGATGTTTAGGAGAACTCATTGGCATGTATTTGTTGAGAAAGAAAACTAATCAGCATTGTGAATCTCTATATTTTTGTAAAGTCGTTCATTCTCTTCAATAATATGTACCACCGTTTCTACATACGTAGAATAAAAAATAGCTCTAGCGAAGAAGTGATTGTTGTGTCTTTGAATACAATACATGTCTTTGTAAGTTGTAATAGTCTTTGGAATACTCACATTTATTTAAGTAAGAATGATGATTTTGTCCGCAATTAGAGCTTAATTATTTAGTAAAAGTTGTCATATTTTATTTAGGTGTAATTGTACTTTTGTGCGAATTATGCACGATTATGGGCGATTACACATGACCCAATGTTCCCACGTGTGACATTTCTGGCAATGATGTACATTTAGTCGTTTATAGATATTAGTTTAAGCGTATAATTGGTCACTGGAAATATATTGTATGTTGATTTAGAAATAAGTTGCGCCTTATTCATGTAATTGTTAGCGAACACTGTAGCACGATTGTTGCTACCGCTACGGCACGATTACTTTCGAAAGTGAGTCAACTGCTACTGACGAATAATAAGTACAGGGAATCGTGTTAAAGATACAGTGTTGCGAATAGCAAGCTCAAAACACAAATGGGCACAAAGCGGATAGCTCCGGCACGTAAATTTCAGCTGGGGGATAAAGTACTTTTTGCAACAAGTGAAAAACAAAATTGTTCTCTAAATTTAATCCAGGCAAGTACCAAATCATGCTTATTAAAGGCACTTCAGCTATTTTGAAGATAGGCAATAAGGAGATTTAAAGGAGCCTGGAGCAAGGAAAATAGATGGTTGGCGATCACAGAACAACGAATCATCATGTTCTGGCGTTACTTCAGAATGTACTGTCATGTCAGAACACATTACTGCCCCGTCATTACCGCACTGTCATTACTTAACTGTCAGAACACATTGTTATTGTAATTTACACGAGTGAATTGCACCAGTAATTAAATTAAAGAAAAGTGTTAAAAGCAGATTTATTAAGTTACAAGACCTTGAGAAATAGAAGAGTGTTGTGGTACTATGAACTGAATACAAATTGCGTAGATTTGGCTTTGAAGTAATCGAATAATGTCTGGATAAGTTTTAAAAGGACAAAACTTAATCCAGTTTGCATAGGATATTTTCTTGATGCTGAGCATTTTTTAACATCATGTTTTCATTGCTAATATTGTCCTTAGTATTGATCTGTTCTAATCTGTACTAATCTGCTTGGAAGATTAATATGTAGTATCGTTAGAGCAGGTCGTAGAATAGTATGTAGCCTTAGCATACCCTCTGCTGGCATTAAAGATTTTGTCTGTTGAGGTACTCTTTACATTATGTGCATTTTTAGAGAAAAGAGCAATCTTTACATTTTGTGCATTTTTTAGAGAAGGAGGTCCTCTTTACATCATGTGCATTTTTTCTATTCTTCTATATGGAATAGAGGCAAGGGTTTTCTCGTGAGTACTTTAGTTGTTGCATGAAGCACATTTGAGGAGACACTTATATGTTGAACCTAAATCTCATCAATGCCTACATTTGTGACATCAGCGAAAATTGAACTTTTCTGAGTTAATTAAAAAGAATAGATTTTAAACAATATTTAGATAACATGATATTAAAAACTAAATTATTTATTTTAGAACATATTATCGAAGAAAACATATCAATATTAAATCAAAAGCTATTAGAAATTGAAGATTTTTGAATTGAAACGCCTAATTCCATGTACCCATTAGGATTGAATGACGTTGTATAAAGGTTGAATCAGATAATAAAACTACCTATATTATATTGGAATCATAAATTACATAAAAATCCAATAAAACCTAGATTCATATGTAGTGCGTTTAAATGTACATTAAAACCACTTTCTGTCTATATGAATAGAATACTTAAAGTAATTATAGCACACTGAAAAATACTGTAAGGTAATCGAAATTAATACTGGTATAAAACACTATTTCAGTATTAATTCTACAGAAGAATTTTTAGAACAGACAAAAGAAATAAATTTTCAAAATATAAATACATACGATTTTAGTACGCTTTATACAAATCTAGATTTAGTAGATATTAAAACGAGTTGGAAAAATTAATTAATATTATATTCGGAAAAAGATATACATACGCTATAATAACTATAACGCATATCTAACAAAAATTTAACCATCAAGAAAATATAAATGTATCGATAAAATTGAATTAATAGAATGCTTAAATATTTTGATAAATCAAAATTATTTAAAGGTAGAGACATCTATATTAAGACGAGTAAAATGTGTTCAAATAGGTGGTAATAGTAGCCCAATTATAGCTGACTTGTTTTTAAACTTTATAGAATATGAAGTTGTTCATAACTGTTTAAAAACTAAATCTAAACTATATAAATATATGAAATATATGTTTTAATACATTGAGGATACATGTGTGTTTAACTATAACAATTTTTTATCCAATAAGTGCACAAATTTATCCAGAAAGCCTTATTCTTAATAAATACCAATATTGATGATAAAGAAGGTATATATTTAGATATGAACAATAAATTAACATCAATTAAAACTACAGTTTAATTTATAATATTTTTTAAAATATTATATTTTTAAGCTTTATATCTATTTAATAAAAAACTAAAATCTATGAAATATATGAGGAATAGAGTGCGAATTGCTATGCAAACCGTTAGCTCAGAATTTATATTTTTCGTTATTCATATTTGGAATTAATTATCATTCATATATGCCCGAACTCATATTTAGTCGGAATTTTCTAAAATTCCGACCGCTGTTATTAACTTTGAACAATTTTGAGGAGGGAACAGTAATTGTTTTCTAAAAATATAATATTTCCGCTACAAACACCAGCCTTAACGAATTACAAATACCGTTATTCTGAAAATTTATGGTTTTATTATAAATTGACTGTTCACTCATTGGTTTCTATTATTTCTTAGTTGAGAGAGTGAAAGAGAATTTTTTTATTTTAAATATCGAGTTTTCGATAGCCAACTGTTATCATCATTCTGATGATAACAGTTTTATCCTTATGATGATAGCAGTTGGCTATCGTAAATTCGATATTTAAAATTAAAAAAAAATCTCTTCACTCTCTCCATTAATAAATAATTTATAGTTTTATTATGAAAAGTTCATTTTAATAAGCTGTATATTTTCCATTTTTCTCGTAGTGGCAGTCGTTTCCTAAAATAACGCAACATTTAAATTAAAATACCTTATTTTAAAGCTAAATTAATATTTCTGTTTTCAATTTTATGTTTCTTTTTATCAAATGTTTTTAAAACAAAAATTATTGGAGCTGGATGAAACAAATGGAAAAATTTTATTTGATATTTCGCTAACCTCTGTGAGCATCTTCAGATAATTACAGTGTACTTTTGTAATTACAATGTAATTTTCTGAAGATGCTTACAGAGGTTTGCGAAATATCAAATAAAATTTTCTCATTTATTTCATCCAGCTCTAATAATTCTTTATCAATAATGCGTCATTAACAACTATTTACAAGTTTTTAATTAAAACTTGTAAATAGTTGGGCTTATATGATTACAAAAATTCACGCGGAATGGTATTATTTGAGATATATTCATAAATGTAATTATATTTATAATATAAATAGCTTAATTTAATTATAATTTATGGTAAAGTACTTTATATTTTAAATTGAAGCCAGAATAATATGTATCCAATTAGGTTAATTTAGTAATATTCTAATAACAATATTGATTTAGTAATTAATAATTTTATTAATTCAGTATGAACAGTATTTTCTATTAGTCTATTAGATGTGAGTAGTCAATTATGCGATGATATATATTTTTCATATGCTACTGTTATTAGCAAAAATATTAGCGGAAATTATTTTCGTAAACATATACAGACTGATATTATTGATATATAATTCGAAGTGAACATAAAATTTGTGGATAAAATATGTGTAATTGTTATATAAATTGCATTAAATTTTACAAATTATTCTTATATTAATTATTTACTAATTTGTAATTAATTATTATTGATTGATAAATATAAACAAATTTTGTAAATTACAATAATAATTAAATCAGCTAAATGAGTATACGTATTTAATATAATTATAAAATAAACAAAACATAATAATGCTAAATCAAAATTTAATAATTAAATAATAAAATTAATAATTGTTTTTAGATTTTCTATAATTTAAATCAAGTTAAAATAAAAAATTGAAATTTAAAATAAACGTCATTTCTATGAATTGACTAATAAATAACAGACGTTGTATCAAAATAATGATTAGAGGTCATCAGGAGGAACTGCTATGCTATCAGGTTTCGGCCCCTAACTCCTCTATCCAACATAGCAGCGAGGTTAAATACGTGCTAATGATGTATGTCCTCTGAAATAACTATCTAGTATCTTATTCTAATACAAAGTATATTATTTATTATCCATCCATAAAAATTTGCCACTTAAGAGTTTAAATTTATTCTTTATATTATTGTGTTGATTTATATATTTTACTATTTTCTGCTTGATGTTATTTTTATAGTAACCTAGTTTAAAATATGTATCTATTAATTATTTAAATGTTTTTGAAGAAAGCCAATATCATTACATATTGTTGCAATTCTTAAAATTTCATTATTTAATGTATTATATTTTAAAATATATGGTATGCATGAATGCTCATGAAAAATATGTTTCTTGTAAATTTAAATTTGTCATCTTTACGATATAAATTAATATTAGTTTTAGTTAATGTTAATGTTAACACCTTCTTTATCATCAATATTGGTTTTATTAAGAATAAGGCTTTCTGGCTAAATTTGTTCACTAATTGAATAAAAATTATAAGAGTTAAATACACATATATCATCAATGTATCGAAACATATATTTCATATATTTATATAGTTTAGATTTAGTTTTTACACAGTTATAAACAAATTCATTTTCTATAAAGCTTAGAAACAAGTCAGTTATAATTGGGCTACTATTTTACCTCATATTGTAACACCTTTTACTTTTCTAAATATAGATGTCCCTACTTTTTAATAATTTTGATTTATCAAAATATTTAAGGATTCTATTAATTCAATTTTATCCATATATTTATATTTACTTGATGGTTTAATTTTTGTTAGATAGGCGTTATAATTATTATAACATATATATGTATATCTTTTCCAAATATAAGATTCATTAATTATACTAACGCTTCTTTAATATATACTAAATCTAGATTTGCATAAAACGTACTAAAATCTTATATATTTATATTTTGAAAATTTATTCCTTTTGTCTGTTTTAAAAATTCTTCTGTAGAATTAATACTAAAATGGTGTTTTATACCAGTATTAATTTCGATTACCTTACAGTATTTTTTGAAGTGTGCTTTAATTACTTTAAGTATTTTATTAATATAAACAGAAAGTGGTTTTAATGTACATTTAAACGCACTACATATGAACCTAGGTTTTATTGGATTTTTATGTAATTTTTGATTTCAGTAGGTATAATTTTATTACCTGATTCAAACTTTATACCCTTTTATCCATTATAGAACAATGACTTGTAATAATTGTTTCGAAACTCAACTCACTACGTTCATATGTTGGATTTACATTTAAATCATTAGAATTATCCTCTTTCATTAGTATATCATGATAAAGCTGTTTGCATATGAAGTCAAAGTTATTACTAGCTTTATCAATAGTTGTTATTATATAGTTATCCTTTAATTTAGTAAGATCTGTATACATATCTTTATTAATTTTATCTTTCCTTTTGTAATTATTTGTTATTTTCATTTTATTTTTAATTTTATCAAATATATAATGTTTCCGAATGTTTATCTTAGATATATGCGAGCTTTCACTATTAATCAGCTTACTAAAGTTAGCATTTAAGTTATTATATAACGAATTGTTAATTTTATTTTTGTCGTTGTTATTATTTAATCTATATTTATACCCTTTTGATAGCAGCTTTCTTAATTCACAATTTTCAATTAATTCTAGATTATGGGTACATATATGTTCATTTATTTTATTGAAACTAAGACTTTTGAAATCGCATTCAGTTTCTTTGATGTCCTAATGGTGGTAGGAGTTTATACCTTATTTTAGGAATATAGTTACTTAAATCTGACCCTATTATTTCTTTACTATTAGAATTATTTAAAAGTCCGACTATATTTATGTTATCTATACATTTATTAATGAAGTTTATGATTAATGTATATTTTCGTTTGTTATTATTAACATTTATTGTACGATTATAGTATTTTGTATTACAATAACTGTCTATTATACAACTTAGCCTATCATAGTCGTTAATTAATTTTTGATTTATTGAACATATGATATATTTAGAAAAACTTCTTATATTTACATAAAGATCTTTCAGCTTATTATCTTTTTAAAGTTGTTTTAATATTTCTAATCGTTCATTTATATACATCTTTTTCGATATTTTTAACCTCATTTTTTCTTATTCCTTTTATCACCATGACTTCTTGGCTTGCGTTTACCCGGATTATTATAATATAGTTGTTTATTATGTACTATACTACTTCTGCCAATTCCTTGTACTGCGTCATTCAATCCTAATGGGTACATGGAATTAAGCGTTTTAATCCAAAAATCTTCTTTTTCTAATATTTTTTGATTTAATATTGATATGTTTTCTTCGATAATATGTTCTAAAATAAATAATTTATAGATTTTAATATCATGTCCTATTAATCTCATATGTTTATGAAATATAGTTTGACTATTATGCTGTATACTGACGCATTTTCAAAATTTGTGAAATAAATGCATTCGAAGTATTCAAATAGGAACTTGTGCTTATTAAATAACATCAACAAAATAGCCAATTATTTATTTGTGAATTACTTCAATGATCATAAACTAATTTAAAGTTTGATTAAAAAATAAAATGTAATTTATATTTTGGTATTTTGAACATGTATTTGAAAATATAATCTTTTTCTTATAATGGAGAATTATAAATCAACAAAATATTATTAAAATTTTAAATTTACAATATATAAATCAATAAAAAATATTATTAAAAATAAATTTAAAATATTATGCGGAAAATTGTTATGGATAGTAAATAATATACTTTGTATCAAAGCATGATACACTAGCTAATCAATTTTCATTGGAGGAAATAAGTCATTGACATGTATATGACTCCACATCTATGATGTATTGAAGGATAGGGGCCGAAACCTGATTACATAGCAGTTCCTCCTTATGGCCTTTATTCCTTATTATGATGCATCGCCCATTATTTATTAATCAAAAAAAATCGATTTTTATTTTAAATATATAATCGTATTTAATTATTAATTATTTACAACAACGTATTTTAAACACCAATTTACGACGTTTTTAAAAGATACTACAGTTTCAAATATGGGATACCAGTTTTGAGCAGACCAGTTTTTAGTAAACCACTTATGAGCAACGAATATCTTGTGATGTTGATATTACCACATCCCTAGTTTCAGAATGCATGTGTAATGATGTTATCTCGAAAATTCCAATCATTTAAATTAATGTTTCCTTAACTCAACCTTCGATAAATACTTCTAAATTACATATGCTTTTTAAAGTATCCAGCAACACAATAAATGAAGCTGATTATCTCAATAATTTCGTACATTTTAACAATATATTTTCCCTTTTGCACTTAACAAATCTGTGCTCTCATTCCAAGTTAGATTAATATTATGATTTAACTTGAATAACTTTAAAGAAATTCAAATAAAGTGCAATATTAATTATGAAAATAAGTTTAACTTTATCTTAAGAAATATCGAATTGGATGTACTGAGTCACCTTTCTGTTCAATTTTCCTTAACGAAATGATATCGTTTTGTCAAGAATATTGACCATCTTTGACCACAACGGGTCATTTAAGTACGTATCAAATCCGGAATGAACTAGTAGCCAATTGTCGTTTGCGGTTATGGAAATTATTCCATTAAAGGCGAGAATACTGTTTACTTGCTTACTCGTTCTAACCGACTTTAATCTTACTCCGCATACTTTATGTTTATTTGATATCTTTATTGTACTGAATGTTGGAATGATGGAATATGCATGAAGTGATATTCGCGAAATTGTCACTACTCTACGTCTCATCTTTTATATTATCTTTAATATTATCTTTTAATAACATTTTTATTTTGTCATGTAAAGCATATCTTATATAGCGTGAGACAATATTTTGACAAAAATAATATTCAATAATTAATTTATTATTAATTATATTCTTCGTTGAATAGTGAATTTAATTGTAATGCAAAGCATATCTTATAGCGTGAGAGCATATAGTGTTATAGCGTAAGATCGTGTTTCGACTTGATCCATTCGCTTCGAAAACATTCTGTTTGTGCAAGAGATCAAATTTATTTTGTAACAGATAAATTTTCAATCGCACAGGAAACCCACATTGATTTTATCAAATTGACAGTAATAATCTGTTATTTTTTACATTAGACTTGTAATTAATTCAACGCAGCAGAAACAACTAAAATATCATCTAACATGGTAATTACATGTATAATGAAGAAACGTGTTTTCTTGTTAGATTCAAGAGAATAAAGAGATAGCGTAATACCGTAAGATCTTATGGTTATCGATCTTACTTTGTATAATTCGTTATAGGATGTTAATTTGTCAATTCGTTATTTTATACGGTTATACATAAGTTAATTTTGTAGTTAACTCCAGCAGATATAGGAAATTTATGTATAATGAATATGTATAAAATAAATATGTATAATTTATGAAGTTCAAGTAAAATTAGAGGTTCTCATGATGACCTCTAATTCTTATTCTGATACAACGTCTATTATTTATTAGTCAATTCATAAAAATGACGTTTATTTTAAATTTCATTTTTTTTAACTTGATTTAAATTATAGAAAATCTAAAAACAATTATTAATTTTATTATTTAATTATTAAATTTTGATTTAGCATTATTATGTTTTGTTTATTTTATAATTATATTAAATACGTAGACTCAGTTAGCTAATTTAATTTATAACACAATGAAAGATTGAATATTTATAGCAACTATAATTTCGATAATGCATTCGTTTCATTATAAACTTTATTTGCTTTATAGAATTAGCAAAAACACATTCTTAAATACAAAATTCGCTATCGTTTTATTTAATAATAAAGATTTTCTTAATAAATAGAGACAAGGTAATAAATGTCAGTCAATTAAAACAGAAAAAAACGACATCAAAAATTTTCTTCTAATCAATCTATTGTAGTCTTCGTCTTCATGGCCTCAGCTCCACTGAGATCTGAGCCCTCCAGCCAATCCAACACGCCACCCTTCGACTGGACCACCCGGGGTCTTTCACACCCCACCCCTCGAAGAGTCCAATCGAGGAGGACTATGCTGGATTAACGAGAGACGAGAAGCTTAAGAAACCTTAGCATTTGTCCTGGGAAATGTCCTCTAGAAAAGAAGACTAATCCCGAGATAGCCCAAATCCACCAGAGGCAAACTTGGGTTTTCCCTTTTAATGACAGATGATGGGCCCGTTTCAGGGCCCACCTAGCTCTCTTCAGGATACGTTTAAGTATATGCAGGTCAGCTTTCGCCGACCAGTTCACCGTAATGGTAAACCCCATGTATTTTACTCCACTCATGAAGGTAGGTAGAGGTTGATTAGTCAAAATGGATGATATGGCAGAGAATGCTAATCTCTTAAGTTTTTTCTTTGTTGCAGGGGCGTCATTAAAGACAACAATCTGCAATTTGTCGGAGTTTAAGATAAGATTAGACCGGGTTAAGTGGTCTTTTAATCTTAAAAAGAATCGGCTGATGTCCGAGACTACGTCTTTACACCTGTGTTCAGAGAACAGGGCTGTGGTATCATCAGTGTATACAACTAGACGTTGTTTGCGTTTTAATATTTTAAAGAGCTCAATGGAAGCAGCAAGGAACCGGATAGGAGAAAGAGGTGATCCTTGAGGCACACCCGTAATAGGGTAGAATTGACGCGCAACAAAATGCTATAGGAAGCGCCATACCACTCTTGCTAGTGGCAGGTCTAATTGAGGAGAGCCTTAACGTCGTTTTCAGGGCATCCATGTCGCTTTCCTCTAAATAAAGAGGAAAGTTGTTGATTTTTAGGGAAGCTAGAATCGGCTTTAATTGAATATTTCCTAGATGGGAGAGTTTGTCTTTGAAGAAATTCAAGTATTCTGTTGCCAAGTCTCCAGAGGTAAAGGAGATTTTGATCTCTGTCTCAAAAATATTTAACTGCGTCGAATAGTATGCGATTATTGTAGTTAGAGACGAATATTCTCAAAAAATACTGAACAGTTCAAGCCTCTTTAGAAACTGCAAAAGAGTAATAACTATAAGATTTTTTAATTTAGGAATGGGGGAGTATTCCCACCCCCTCGGTACAATTAGACGACAAAACACTTACCTTGCTGTCAGGAATAATAGAATTAGAAGTTAAATTCTTACCAAAACCTCAATTATCTACTGCAATAATGCTTCTCATTGATCGTTCGACATTAACTCCATCGGCCGCACCAGCGCGCCGCCCTCTGACTGAGCCATTCGGTGTATCTCACACACCTAAGAGTCTAGTCAAGGCGGACTATGGTTGGTAATCTCGAGATGATGAGTTTGAGAAACCTTAGTCTTTGTTCTGGGGGATGTCCTTGTGAGAAGAAGACTAATCCCGAGATAGCCAAAGTACCCCAGAGGCGACTTTGGGTTATTTCATTCAATGACAGATGCTGGGCCAGTTTCAGAGCCCACCTAGCTCCCTTCAGGATACGTTTGAGTTTATCTATGTCAGTTTTCGCCGACCAATTCACCGTAACGGTGAACCCCAGATATTTTACTCGACTCGTGAAGATTGGAAGTGGTTGATGCTGCAAAATGGAGGAGAGTGCATAGAGTGCTAGTCTCTTAAGTTTCTTTTTGGCGGCAGGAACGCCATGAAAGACTACCACCTGCGATTTAGAGGAGTTTAAAATAAGATTGGATGGGGCAACTGATCTTTTAATCTTAAAAAGAAACTGCTGATGTCAGAGATTACATCTTTGCACTTGCGTCCAGAGAACAAGGCTGTGGTATTATCAGCATATACCACTAGATGTTGATCACGTTTAAAATTCTTGAATAGTACAATGGATGCAGCCAGAAATAAGATAGGAGAAAGTGGGGATCCTTGAGATACACCCGTAATAGGGTAGAACTGACGCGCATCAGGGTCATCTTCATAGTATAACCGTTTGGTGTACAACAATATCTCCACCCTGTTAACAATTCTCGCAGGCAACCCGAGGGACCTGAGAGAGGAGATAACGAAGGGAATGAAGATCCGGTCAAATGCAGCTGGAAAATCAAGAAAAACAGCCACAGCTAGCTGATGACTATTATCCTGACAAAACTGATGCACTTCACCAATTGATGAATAGACCGAGCGCCCATTAACAAACACATGAAAACTCGGTGGGATCAAATTACGCCTACATAAATGAACGCGGATTCTACGCGCAAGCGCTTTCTCGTAGATGGATATAAGGGCGTTTTGAATCGAGATGGGCCGCAGATCTTTAGGACAAGTGATTAATCTCTTTTTAGGTAAAAAAACTCGACGGCTGATGTTGATGTCCGCTATGTCAGACGGGGAGGCTAATAGCATTGTGATGGCGACCTCCTTTCTCTGACTGTATGTCAAAAGCTGACAGACACGAGTGGTGAGTGGCGCGTGGGATTTGGATGTGCCCGGGAGTGGTCCCCAGGAGTTAAGGATATCTGTAACAGATAAGTCCCTACTCCTGAAGTCACTCCAAGGCGGGATTGGTTGGGGAGAATGAGTGGCTCCATAATTATGTAAGGAAAGTGACTCCTCTAAAACTTTATCAAGGCCTATGCTACCAATCCAAACCAAGGCTCTATCCTTCCAGCAAACAAACTTCTCCTTCTTGAATATCTTCCAGAAGGAAGCCAGAGAAGGGCTTAGGCGAGCAATGCTTGCCCTATCCCTGCTCAGCTGGAGCCTATATCTAGAGCTCCAATATTCATTCGAGAGGATATGTCTGGCGGAAACAGAGAGATTGGGAAGGTGTAACATTTAGCTAGGACCTTGAGCTTTGTTGGAGTAGGATTGTATATTCGACCGAAAGGATCGCGGTAGCTTGCGATGAGAGGTAGGAATTAAATTCGGTCAAACTCTCAATTCTAATTCTGGGGAAGAGTTGGATAGCTGCCTGAAAGAAGGCCACTCTAATAGGGTCAAAGTGAAACCTTCTTCTAAGCAAAGTATCGTCCTCTAGGCTCCAGCGAATTAGGTCATGAGAGGTGGTCTGTTGTTGACGCGACTGCTCGGTGCAAATGGGTTTCATCAACCACATCTTATGTAGCAGTAATATGTCGAGGAGAGAATTTGTTGTAGAGCAATGAAAGGTTGGGGAAGGTGGTTTATGAATAAGATAGCCGATCCTTGCTCTTCGGAGTGCTGCATTAATCCAACGACCAGTTCTGTCGTTGAAGTCACCGAGTAACATGTCATAACCGCTCCCCAATATTTGATCCAGAAGGTCACGGTTCTTGTGAATTTCCCTTGGCCTAATATAGATATTGGCTATGCTGATAGTTTACCATTCTTACAAAGTGAAACAGCTAAACAAGACAGGGCTGGACAAGAATAGTTTAAAAGAAGGGATGATCTTAAGGAGCATTTAACTAGGGTTAAAAGACCTTGAGATGAAGAGGCGTGAGGAGGGGTTATGTACGGAGTGAAGTGGCTGTAAATATGCTTGGGGATAAATCGAGTAATGTCCTGGGGGATACGGATAGACCGCGTCTTCTGAAGAACTATAACATCCGCATCTCTACCAGATAGAAGGCTAAGGGCAGAAGCACCTCCCGAATTCCACTGAAGTATATTCAGTGAAAAAGGCTCTTGACTACTTTGCATTGTGCTACGACAGCTGGAGTGGGATGCCTACCTCCTAGCAGAAACTAGGAGAGAGAAAGTTGCCCTTCTCACTCCCAGCCCTACCAGGAGAAGACACTTGCCAACCGGCATTATCTTCATCTCCCTTTGAGGCCAACAACTCCCAACATATATCATTTTTCTTTGCCAAATTCAAGGAAGCCAACTTTTGTTTAGAAGATGATCTCTTCTTAGAACGGGGGGCTCTCTTTGAAGAGGTAAGAACCGTCGATTGAGGAGAACGGGACTCCTCGAATTTCGATATCGGATGGTTCGTTAAGGCTCGAATCTCGTCTTTATATATCTGTAGTCTTGCGTCAACAATTTTGAAAATGTCGGTGTCCGACATACCATAACCGTTTGAATTGGATAAGCTGGCAGAGGCAAAGTGGGCCGGTTTGACCGGTGCCCCACAATGCCTTAATTTGTATTCTTTAAAGATAGGACATCTTCTAGACCAGGCCGGGTGCTGACCACCACAATTGGAACACAGAGGGGGGAGAGAACATTTCCCCTCATGGACTTCGGAAGAGCTGCAAACCCCACACGTATGGGGCCTAGTACAGTTCGAGGACCAGTGCCCCCCAGAGGTGGCACCCATTGCAATGGGGGTATGTTAAGTCCTCAGCGTCTACGATATTGAAAGAAAGATTGTACCCCAAAAAGGGGTTACATTTGCTTTTAGCCAGACATTCCGCCTGGTCGACTGCGGTAGAACAGAATGCTATTGGTATAGCCTGGCCTTTCTTGCCCAGGATTGGGCGAATATTATGAATTTTGAACTCAGATGTGAGAGCAATGATATCATCCTCCGTTGCGAAGGGCGGAAAATTATTAATTTTTAGAGTCACCTGAATAGGCCTGTAAGTAGTTGACCCAAATTCTTTTAGGTGTGTTTCGAAAAATTCTAGGTACGATGCTGCCAGATCTGGAGAGCTGAAAGAAACCCGGATTTCGGAATCTAAATATTTTATCGAATTAAATAGAATTCTCTTCTTATAAGAGCTTGTAAACTCTCTCAGAAAAATATTGAAAAGATTCTTCCTTTCAAATGGTTGAAGAAGTCTGATTATTACCAGATTCACCACTTTAGGCACAGGAGGGAGTTCTCCATCCGTGCTTGAGATTAAAAAATTAGACGAAATAGGACTAACCTTGTTTTCTTTGGCTTGAAAATTCGATGTTGCATTGGAAATACCTGAGTTTCGTTCCATATTTGCTTGATTTTGTAAGTTGTTTGAAGCACCGATGGTAAATTTTTCTACAATTTTTTCTGTCATTTTTTGTAATCATTCGTTTTATTTATCGCAAAAGCATTATAGTCACACGAGGCGTTTGCATGCCGCTTTTTAGCTTGATTGCTTAGTTCTAAGAAATAGCTTAATTTCGAACAAGTAAAATCTAAAGTTGAAATGTGTATGTGCGAACCAAGTATTGAAGCATCAAAGCTCTAACAATTTTCAAGATACATCGCTAATTTCAAGCATGCGGGTTAGTAAAGTTTCGTCTTTTGACTATATAGCGGACTACGGGAGCTTCCCCCGGTCCCCAAAATAGAGAATCTGGTTATCATAAAGTTGCTCGCTCCTATGGAAATAAGCAACTTATTTAATATTTTTCTACGGAAGTTTGCTTTGCGATATAAGAACATAATCTTATTCAACTCAGTTAAGTATTTCGAATGTGAGATTAAAGCCTCTTTTTACACTGATGACCTCGCCAAGGCATATATAACTTTCTTCAGTAAGAATTACCTCGATCAAGCTGTTGTTATCTTCAAGCTGATACAGGCATCGATTAAAATCAATAGCATTCCAGCATACCTGTCCAGTGAGGACATCACCTCATTAAAAAATGATTTTAAAATCGCCAATGTTAGATTCGTTAATGGCAAAAAAGGATTTCCGATTCCAGTCGCTTTCGGCCAAGCCTCCGTCGATAATGCAGTTCGTCTGTCCAACTCAAAGTTGAATCCATTTATGACCATAACTTAATCTTTACCATGATTGAATCTGACTCGCTGACCTACCCCCACTGCAACAACTGTCATCAGTGGAGGGGCACTGGGCAATAGGCTGTAACAGTCCATAAACATGTGGGGTTTGCAGCTCTTCGGACAAGCATGGGAAATGCCAGCTGAAACCGCGGTGCTCCAACTATAATGGGGACCACCCAGCGCGGTCTCACAAATGCAAAATGTTTAAGGATTATCAGCAGAGACAAGAAAAAACCGGCCCCCTTTCGCCTCTTTCTGGTGACGCCCCTGTCACCAGAAAGAAGCTTAAGAGATTAGTACTCTCTGCATTATCCTTCATTTTGCAGCATCAACACTCTCTATCTTCACGAGTCGAGTAAAATACCTTGGGTTTCGCATTACGGTGATTGGTAAGTAAAAGCTGACCTGGATAGACTCGCTTAAGCCTGTGATCCATTAACTATGGATACTAGTCTGAATAACAGAACGAACGATTTGGATATGGCTAAATATGGGGATGAAAGGATTCAAGCTGCGATGGCCCAGGTTGAAAAACTGATCAAGTAGACGATAGGCAATATGTTCTATACCGTGAACATATTGAGAATGAATCGAGAATCCCTTTGCTCCATACAAAGCGATTCTTCTATGAAGACGACCCTGATGAACGTCAGTTCTACCTTATTACGGGTCTGCCTAAATAATCCCCAGTTTCTCCAATTTTATATCTTGGTGCCTTCATTGAACTCTTTAAAATATTCAAACGCAATCAACATCTAGTGTTATATGCTGATGATACCACAGCACTGTTCTCTGGACGCAAATGTAAAGATGTAGTATCTGACATCAGTCGTTTCTTTTTAAGATTTAAAGACCAGTTGTCATCATCCAATCTTGTTCTTAACTCCGAAAAATCGAAAGTAGTCGTCTTTCATGACGCCCCTGTCACCAGAAAGAAGCTTAAGAGATTAGTACTCTCTGCACTATCCCTCATTTTACAGCATCAACACTCTCTATCTTCACGAGTCGAGTAAAATACCTTGGGTTTCCCATTACGGTGATTGGTAAGTAAAAGCTGACCTGGATAGACTCAAACGTATCCTGAAGGAAGCTAGGTGTGCCCTGTAAAGGGCACCGCATATGTCATTGAATTGGAAAACCCAAATGCCCTTTGGTGTACTTAAGCTATATTGGGATTTGTCTACTTTTCAAGGAGACGTCCCCCAGAGCAAAGACTTAGTTTTCTTGAGCTCTTTATATCGCGATTACCGAGCATAGCCCGCCTCGATTGAATTCTTTGGGGGTGAAAAACCCCGGGTGGTTCAGTCGGAGAACGGCGTGTTGGATTGGCTGGATGGCTCGGATCCCACTGGAAGCAAAAGCAATAAAATATCACGGAGGCAATAAATGGGTCAAAAGGAGACATGTTCAAAGATATGATTAATTGTTATTCAAAAACTTGTTATTGAATAAATAATTTAATAATGAAATTATAAAATTAAATATTATTGATTATTTTTACAAATCATATAATTGTAATATTTAAATAACTTTAATGAATTATTTATAACTATTAATACTATTTAGCTAATTAATATAAAACTTATTAAATTTTAAATATTTTTTGTAAAACATTTAAGCCAGACGCGAAAGAATGACGAATGCCGTCATTCTTCCGTCATTCTTTCTGGATGCAGAGGAGGACTGGTCAGTCCTCCTCTGCATCCAGTAGTGGGAAGGATCTGGCACTGATGAGTCATTGTGATGACGAAACGACATTCGTCATTCTTTCGCGTCTGGCTTACATGTTTTACAAGAAATTCACGCGGAATGGTCTCACTCTCCTTAAATTCATTAATATTTTTTATTTTAAATTTTATAAATTTAATAAAAATATATTTAATTAATTAGCGTTGGTAACTTATTCAATTGTTTAATTCATTATTTAATAAATTAAATTTTTTTAAAATTTAATTAATTTTATTTTGATTATTTAATTTAATTTGTTACTCGATATTTGCTTGCGTTGATATCTTCTTTGTAAACATTTTCACATTTTAAATACGATTACTTTGATACACATTGTATTAATTCATGGCATAAATTGAAATTGTTTGAAAACATTAAATAAATTAATATAAATTAATAAATGAATTTGTATTTAAAAATTAATTTACAAATTGCTTTCAGACATTTACAAGATCTGATTAAAATTACAAGAGCTTATATAAATGTATCATAAAAGAAACATTTATAACACCACGAGCATATAAATAGCTAAATATATTTAAAATTTATGGCTTTTTACAAGTTTGTAAATTTATTATGAACTAGCATTGTTATTCGATATTTAAAAATATAGGCTAGATGAATTTGATAAAAATAGAATATTTACTTAATGTCAATATTAGGTTCTCAAAATTTTAATGCAAAATATAATTAGATCACAATATTTTTATGCAAAAATTGTTTGGTATTTATCGTATAACAGAAAAAATAGTTATTTTTTGAGTAAATAATTATGCGACAGGAAAGTCATTGCCTGAATAACCGATAAGTCAAATTTTCAGGCACTAAATAAATTACAAGCGATTGTAAAACAAGAATTAAATACTTCGCGCTGCATATACACAGCTTTTGTAGACTTCGTTAAATCATTTGACAAGAAGTCACATTAAATGCATTGATATTCTCTTCGTATATTGCAGATTTACCTTCTTATTTTTCAGACAAAAATAAACAAGTGGGGATAATAATGTACACCAGTGATCTCGTAATTCTAAGTTAGGATATCGTTCATGTACAACAAGCTATGAATCGCTTATATCAGAGGTGACCAACACTTTTCGATGAAGATCCAATTTCCCTTTCAGAGAATATCAAATGCGTTAATTTTTTGTTGCAAGAACCCACACATTTTTCAAATATTTTTCAAGGAGTTCCTTCGTGTATAAATATAATACATGATATATTATACGAGTCAATTCATAAAAATTTTAAATTATACTAATTCTTAAATTATAAAATATCCGAATTATAGAATATCTTAAGATTAAGATATTTACATATATGCATAATTTAATTTCGTTATAGGTAAGTTGCTTTAAGTTACTTTATAGGTAATAACCAAACTATTAGTAAAAATAAATTCAAATTATTAAATGTAATATATGTTAAGATACACTAGATTAGATGTGACCAACACTTTTCGATGAAGATCCAATTTCCCTTTCATTGAATATCAAATGCGCCAATTGTTTTGTTGCAAGAACCCAAACATTTTTTAAATATTGGCCCTTTTCAATCAAAAATGTTGAAAAATATATATAACTTTGTTTTCATTAATAAGTAAAGTGTTCAAACTAACTTTTGGAAATAATCATAAAATAACTGAAAATTTTTATTAACAACTTTAAAAGAAAAATCCCGTCTTTATTAAAAAGATAATACGTAATCGTGCATCATCCAATGCGCCATGAGTTGGCCACCTCTGGCCTTTATTAATATTGTCCTATGGCTTATATGAATATTATCAGCTTAATTGAATAACGGTAAATATAAAAACTAAATTCATGAAATTTAGTAAAGGAGATAAATTAAGAGTGTATGACCAAGTCACATATGGATGCGGTATAGTTGAATATACAAAATTTCAAAACAACGTAGGAATTCATCTTACATCTCGTTGGACATTTAACAGTCATCTTAAAGAAAAGCATGCTAAGATATTAACAGCAATGAACCGTTTTATATCCCAAGTATTGAATTGTAACATCGACAATTTTAAAATTATAAAACGAAACAACTGTAAGAGTACTAATGTCATATACGTTGGAACCTGACAATAAGATGGATGCAGTAAGCAGTATGTTGGATAAATCTAACTTTCATTTGCGAGACGAATTAACAACTTATGACGTTCACACTTAAGAAACGCGACAATTGCATAACTCTATCACAAAGATGATGAATGCATAACATATTTTACCATTAGATATGAAGATGAAATACGAAACAAAACAGAGAATGATATTGTTGTTTTTATATTTTTAAAGTTAATTTAACTTAATAAATTATATTTGTTTGATTTGTTTCTGTTTTATATTGTGGCTTAGCTTTTAGATTTTTTTATTTCTGTATCTTGAATTTTGTTTTACTTTGTGAAAATATATTTGTATAAACTAAAATGCATCTTTTAGATGCAGAAAATGACAAGATATTAATTTCCATTTATTTATTACATTTCTAGACTTTTTGATAATTATTTAGGACTAAGTATTGCTATTTCTAGATTTGAACTACCGAAACGTCGTTTTAAAGAACAATTCTGTTATTGTGCTTTTTCAAAAGGGCTGATTGCAAGCGAATCCCCAACGATGGTCAACAATTGTGTACTGCCATAAAGTCAAAAATAAATGTTGAGACCTAATGTCACATCAAAAAATAACATATCGAAAAATATTGATAAATTAATGTTTGATCAAGAACCGAATTTAAATTCAGTGCATACATGGAGATAACATTATTTGGTATGATTTTTACAATAATTTTGTTTTATTTTGTGATGTGACAGAAAGGCTTGAACTGAGCTTTTCATCCTTATATTTTGTTCTTTGTATTTGTACTTTTGGATGGTTAGTTAGTCTCGGCTGTAATGCTAGACCTACCGAGCGTAACTATAATGCAAAAGGAATCTAAGGCGATACACCCTTCTGATGAGTCCCTGTATAGCATTGTACGGTAGTAGTCATTGAAACAATACCATTTGGAAGATTAGAAACTGATCTGTTATGATTCAAGAATCATAGAGTTTTTAACGGAAATAATGAATGAATGTATAAGGAATTAATTAGTAATTAAGGAACAATATTGTAATTAGTTATTAAAAATTAATTATATAATATAATAATATGTATAAAAAATCATATTAATATAAATATAATATTAATATAAATTAATAATTATTATCTAATATGAGATAAATATATAGGATATCTACTTAAACAATATATTTACAATATAAGTGAATATAAAAATTTTATAGAAACCCAGAAATGGCGAAACATTTAATTTAACATTAATTTCCATATTTTCTTGAAGTATAAATTGTAAGTATAAATTAAAATCAATTTATAAGCTATTTCCGGTTGGGATCACGCTATGACCAAAATATATATTTAAATATGATTATTGGTATCTACCAACAAAAAACAAAGATTTATTCTCCAATTTACGTTTCGCCTTTTTTAAGGAAAAAAGTTTGAGATAAATAACATACAATTTTTGAAGAAGCCTCAAGGCGAAACGAAAATTTAAGAATTAATCTTTGTTTTTTGTTGGTAGAGACAAATAATCATATTTCGAATATATACAATTGTACTTATTTATATCCAAGACAATATCGTATATATAATTCAAATTCTTGGAATTTGAATTATTCTTCGTATATGTATATAGTCGTAATACATATCATTATTTATTAAATATAATTGAGTGTTAAATAAAAAAAGTAAATCTTTATAGTTCAAGCTTTTCTAGAATAAAGATAAAATTGTCATATCTTGATCCTGAGTTTATAATAAGTTGAAGCATAAACATCGAAAAATTACCGAAACGTCGTTTAAATGAACAATTCTGTTTTATTCATTAAATGATACAATACTTTTATTTAATGTTTATTTGCAATAGTAGATTATATCCTACACAATCAATCCCATTTCAGCATTCAAGCTTTAACATTATGCTACAACTGGATACATTCAAAGCGGTTGAATCCAATCCAACTACAAACGGTTAATATTGCAAATCTTATATATATTTTAATATTTTACAAAAGTTGAATTTTTTTATTGATCTTCAGGTAACAAATACCTTATTTTGCTGAATGAGTTAATACTAAATAACTTAGTGTTTTTATTATAATATCAAAATACAAATGAACCTTGCATGAAAATACAATTAAAATTTGTATTGACCATAAACAACGATATATATTTTGATCGTTATATCGCTGCAAATTTAACGACTTTCTGAATAGCAAGTGAAAACAACAAAAAGATGTATTACTTAATTCAAGAGAAGGCGAAAAAGAGTTCGTCAGTAAATAGTGATACGGCAAATCAACTCATAATTACGGCATTTCTGAGTAGCTAAAATGGTTATGTTATCTCCATGACACCTTAGACGTTCTACAAAAACATAACATGTCGTTGATTATATGAGATAAGTGAATATCTTCTTTATGCTTTAGTAAATAAATTAGAATAAATTGTCGCACATAATAAAACACGATGTAAAACGATATAAAATAACATATGATTTATAAATGCTCTGATAGTTAGTATTCCCGTTCATCCTGTCATAAATCATTATGGAGCAGATTCCATTGAATTTTATCTATTAGTGGAATTTAATTAAAATTTGTTTGAAAATTTGAAATGATTATTAAAACCGTGATTACTTAGATTATATATTTGATAAAATTATTATTACTTAGATTATATATTTGATAAAATTAAAAATAAAATGAAAATAACAAACAATTATAAAAGGAAAGATAAAATTAATAAAGATATGTATAAAGAACTTACTAAATTAAAGGATAACTATATAATAACAACTATTGATAAAGCTAGTAATAACTTTGTCTTCATATGCAAAAAGCTTTATTATGATATACTAATGAAAGAGGTTAATTCTAATGATTTAAATGTAAATCCAGCATATGAACGTAGTGAGTTGAGTTTAGAAACAATTATTACAAGTCACTGTTCTATAATGGATAAAAAGGGTATAAAGGTTGAATTAGATAATAAAACTATACCTATATTATATTGGAATCCAAAATTACATAAAAATATAATAAAACCTAGGTTCATATGTAGTGCGTTTAAATGTACATTAAAACCACTTTCTGTTTATATGAATAAAATACTTAAAGTAATTAAAGCACATTTTAAAAAATATTGCAAGGTAATCGAAATTAATACTGGTATAAAACACTATTTCAGTATTAATTCTACAAAAGAATTTTTAGAACAGACAAAAGGAATAAATTTTCAAAATATAAATACATACGATTTTAGTACGCTTTATACAAATCTAGATTTAGTAGATATTAAAGAAGCGTTAGTAAAATTAATTAACCTTATATTCGGAAAAAGATATACATATATATGTTATAATAATTATAACGCCTATCTAACAAAAATTAAACCATCAAATAAATATAAATATATGGATAAAATTAAATTAATAGAATCCTTAAATATTTTGATAAATCAAAATTATTAAAAAGTAGGGACATCTATATTTAGAAAAGTAAAAGGTGTTCCAATATGAGGTAAAATAGTAGCCCAATTATAGCTGACTTGTTTCTAAGCTTTATAGAAAATGAATTTGTTCATAACTGTGTAAAAACTAAATCTAAACTATATAAATATATGAAATATATGTTTCGATACATTGATGATAATTAAATTCTAATAATTTTTAATCAATTAGTGAGCACATTTATCCAGAAAACCTTATTCTTAACAAAACCAATATTAATGATAAAGAAGGTGTATATCTAGATATGAACATTAAATTAACATTAACTAAAACTACTATTAATTTATATCGTAAAGATGACATTTAAATTTACAAGAAACATATTTTTGCATGAGCATTCATGCATACCATATAATATAAAATATAATACATTAAATAATGAAATTTTAAGAATTGCAACAATATGTAATGATATTGGCTTTCTTAAAAATCATTTAAATAATTTAATAGATACATATTTTAAACTAGGTTACTATAAAAATAACATCAAGCAGAAAATAGTAAAATATATAAATCAACACAATAATATAAAGAATAAATTTAAACTCTTAAGTGGCAAATTTTTATGGATGGATAATAAATAATATACTTTGCATTAGAATAAGATACTAGATAGTTATTTCAGAGGAAATACATCATTAGCATGTATTTGGCCCCGCTGCTATGTTGGGTAGAGGAGTTAGGGGCCGAAACCTGATAGCATAGCAGTTCCTCCTGATGACCTCTAATTCTTATTCTGATACAACGTCTGTTATTTATTAGTCAATTCATAAAAATGACGTTTATTTTAAATTTTATTTTTTATTTTTTATTTTTATTTTTTAACTTGATTAAAATTATAGAAAATCTAAAAACAATTATTAATTTTATTATTTAATTATTAAATTTTGATTTAGCATTATTATGTTTTGTTTATTTTATAATTATATAACAATACGTAGACTCAGTTAGCTGATTTAATTAATTCAATAGAAGGCGAAAAAGAGTTCGACAGTAAATAGTGATACGGCAAATCAACTCAAAATTACGGCATTTCTGAGTAGCTAAAATGGTTATGTTATCTCCATGACACCTTAGACGTTCTACAAAAACATAACATGTCGTTGATTATATGAGATAAGTGAATATCTTCTTTATGCTTTAGTAAATAAATTAGAATAAATTGTCGCACATAATAAAACACGATGTAAAACGATATAAAATAACATATGATTTATAAATGCTCTGATAGTTAGTATTCCCGTTCATCCTGTCATAAATCATTATGGAGCAGATTCAATTGAATTTTATCTATTAGTGGAATTTAATCAAAATTTGTTTGAAAATTTGAAATGATTATTAAAACCGTGAATATAAGACTCTAAGCGCATAATTTGAAACTTTAGTAAAAATTAATTCATTTTGAAATGATAACTTTATGGCATTTATTTCTTCAGTATAGAATATATTAATCATTATGGTTATTTTAATATTTTCATCTAAATTGCTAGTTCAACTTATCGAACAAGTACATTAGGTTTGATATAAATAGTTCTTTAAAGTCATTTAACTCAACATTAAACACTGCATTAATATTGTTTAAGCATTTCAATATATAGTCGTTTTGGTTTCAATTATATTATTAAATATATAAACAACAAGGCTTGGAAATTGACTTTTTAGAACAGTCAATTCGAAAAATATATTATAAAAATGAAATTAAATATATAATTATTTTAAATACTATATAACTCGAATAAAAAAACGTAAATCTCAATTCGTTAAAAATTAAAAACGTAAGTCTTATTAAATAAAACTTAAATCTAACTTCACTTTTTTCTAAGATAAAAATAAAGTGGTCATTCCTGGATTTTGAGGTAATTATTATGTAAACATTTGAACTAAGCGAAGAAAATAATATTTTATGGAGAAAATGGATAAACGAATGATACCTATTATCACAGACATATTGATATATGAATCATTCATTTAAATTCGACTTGTATTTGTTGACCAGTAGGCTTCTTAAATATGCCGAACATTTTATGCCTGAACAACAATACAGTTTTTGCCCTGATCGTTCTTAAGAACGTCAAATTAATGAGCGTTTTGTCAATTCAAATTTCATTGTTACGATGAAATTTTTTATTAAGATACCCGACGGGGTAGTGTTCATTGAATGTATTAAGTAGGCTGTCGATGTTTTACAGAATGATCTCCTTAGCATACTATTTATCAGTAATCTCGAAGCCTATTTCATTCAGTTGATGCTTTTCTTTATTCGGATAATTTACTTTTAGTGCACAAGACAATTTATGATTTGTAACTCCTTAGATTTTTATAGTACTTTAAGTACTATAAAGTACTTAAAGCTTGATATCAACATTAAGAAGACTAGCGTTGTCATATTTAAAAGCGCAGCGGATTTTCGTCATCATTCTGAAATCACAAACCGAGTTGTCTTGACAAGTGTACGCTGTTACTTTTTGATTATATTTGAGCCAATACTTACAGAATTCGCACAATCTGTCAAGATCTTTCCTTGCAAAATTTCGTGATTTTGTCAAGAAATAAAATCTCGATCAAGAAATAAAATATTCAATCAGTGTCTTTCTACTTAATGCGGCTTCTCTGCCCATTGATCTACAATATCGTCTTAGGTTTCAAATTACCAATGCATTTAGTTCTTGATGTACTGATAAAATTTCTTCAATTAATCGTTGTGCTTCCAATCAAAATGGATAAAGCCTAATGTCAAGCGTCGATGCCTTCTATACGAGTTTGCGTACACTTGTATGTTTGCTCCAAAAATTTGAAATTCCACGAAAGGACTAAGTATTGTATTTGCAATTCTTAAAAACTGAGAAATGTAACGAGCTTCTACACGCCTGGAGGCTAGATCATGCAACTCTTTCGGGAATCCATGCTCAAATAACACTTCACGTAATTTCAAACAAACTTGACGTGACGATTCTTCACGAAACTGTTTCCATATGGCAAAACGGCTTGGTCCACTGTCTACGATCATTAAATATACCACACGATTATAATGAGTGATATCAACTGTTTGCCGAACACGCGTTCAGCTAAAATCGCAACTATCATCACTGTAGAAGGTAGATGGTGGATTAATGCTCTGGCATTCGCGACACTTACTAACAATCTCGTCAATATCAATGCGAACCACATTTGGGTACACCATTCATGCAAGACGGTAGGATCGTTCAACCCCAAAATGATGTATATTATGCAAATCCGTAAGTTTATTTTCCAACTTACTATCTTTAACGGAGGTAACAACGTCGACTACACCTTCTTGGACTTGTGTTGACAAAATCCATCGGTGAAGACGAGTGAGACAATCAGCCTTATCTTCCAATGAACTGACATAGCACCAGCACACATTTAATCCCGTTTCCGCAATGATTGCCATCAGTGTAGACAACCTCCTTCTGATGAGAATTTCAGCAGCGCCCTTCGTACGAAGTCTACAACATTTGCTACTTGTCACTTGAAGCCAATTCAAAACGGTTCGAGAATCTGTGTTGACACGAAGATCGGTAATACTCCATTTAAGACCAAAGTTGATCCCTCTTATCACCGATTCCAATTCGGCATTTGTATGCAGTCTGCTTTTTTCGTAAACAACTTGCATTCTCAACTGTTATACCACCTATTTTAAGTATCACTCTCATAGCTATGTTACTAGCGTCTCACCAGACAGTTCCACTCTCTCATGTACCAACTGACCAGACTCCTCGAACGGGATCATTATGAAGGACTTTTTCGATTATTCTTATTATACACTGATGTGCGTCGTTGTTCGAGCGATCATTTTAACATCCACTAAAAGCCAAGCGTTTCGCATAGCTACATGCGACTCTAAGCCAACTTGCAATCGGTAATGTGCGGTTAATTTCCCACACGAAGAAAATAGCTTTCGCCTGGTCATCGCGTTGTCTACATACATATTAATATCTAACGGTGATCCTCTGGCGAATATGAGCTGTCCAGATTTGTTCATATCAATACTAATTCCTTGAACCCGATTATTTGCTAAATACATCGGTGCCTTTGATATTAACCATACCGAGATTAATGCCTTGATACTTCACTTACACTAATGATACTTTCATCAACAATTATATCATCCAAATAGAATTTTGTTCCCTTGATGACATCCGCATCATGTGATAGAACAGTCTCGACGATTTTTATCATAATACGTGACGCACAGCTTAGACCGAATCCTAGTCGGGTCAAAAAATATGTTTTGCCCTTATAATTGATAAGCTGATAAGGCCAAAGATCTTTATATACTCTTAATTGTAAATACGCATTTTATAAATCCAATACTTTCACAGGTCCGCTAATTCGTCTCCGCTTGCGAATTGTATCTTCACAAACTTGTATAGTATATCCAGTATGACAGCTAAGATTCTGGTTCAGTTCTCGGAAGTCGAATACGGGACGTACTTTGTCTTCACTATTGTGGACTACTGCCATTAGATGGATTATCCCTCGTTGAACTGTCTGTGCCCATCTACACAAGATGCCTTCGCCAATCTACCTTGATATTTCTTAATCAAATTTGTCTTTAATTCGAGAATCACAAGCACATTAATACATGTCAATCGAATTCTTCAACAGCGGTAGATCTCGTTCAAAATCCATTAAACTATCCCATTTCCAACGTACTGTCTAATAGAATCCATCGAAGTAGGCATCAAAATCGATATAATTCAACGTTATTGTATTAGGTAATGGTAAACTGGCAATGGCATCCACACATTGACTATCAGAAGATGTACTAATAGCATCTTTATCATCTTGTGAAATCGAATTATTATTGAATGTCATCGAAGATTGAGGCTTTGATTGCACTATCATACTATAAGGTTAATGTTCACGAAGAGAACTGTTGATGGGGCTGGACAAAACCGCATCCTAATGCGGGTAAGTCTGGTCCTTTGGTTTCGAAGGTGTTTGGTTAAATTGAACTTTTCCAGAAATCCAAACTCCACCAAACTTATAAATCACATCGATCCCCGTAATTAGATCGATACCATTCATTAATTGATCAGACACTATAGCTTCAACCAACATCACACGACCGCTAATCAACATGGATACTTGGGTCATACATTGGCAATTGAAATTTTCACCTCTGAAGTCTGTGACGGTAGCGCGGCCGTAAGGCTTGCTCGTAAAACTAGACTGCACAATCGTATGAGAACAACCGCTATCG
The DNA here is from genome assembly GCA_012934845.2 of Pomphorhynchus laevis. Lineage (NCBI taxonomy): Eukaryota > Metazoa > Acanthocephala > Palaeacanthocephala > Echinorhynchida > Pomphorhynchidae > Pomphorhynchus > Pomphorhynchus laevis. The sequence continues at coordinate 77,447 of WNNJ02003295.1, read as the reverse complement.
ATTAGTGCTCGCGCATATCGATGACGAATCTTGACACTAATAACAGGCAACCCGGAATAGCCAGCATGATTTATTCTGTAGGTGGGAGCTGCTGCGGCTCGACAACGCCACCCACGACGTTTCCCGACCGTGGACAATTTCTTGATATATGCCCAATTCGATTGCAATTCCAACAACGAATGGTATTTCTTTATTTATAAGTTGGTGATGGAGCAGCTTCATTGTGATGGTCAATCGTTTTTCGTGAAACCGCAATTAGAGTTGTAAAATTTAGCACCTTTTGTTTTTGTTCCAGAAAATAACCACAACACAAAATACACACCGATCTTTTATACAGTTAACCAACCAACAATTTGCTGATTGTACGCCGCTCATAGCGTGGCGGCAAATTTCTAGGCATCCATCGCCGGTCCAAAAAGGCATGTCCAAACAAAAGCACACTTTCGTCACATTTAATATTAAAAATATAACTACGGCATATCGTTTGCAAAAAGGTGCGAATTTTATGGATTGACTTGCTTTGCGTAATGATTACACAAATTTTATTTTCAAAGTAAAATAATTAAATCAGCAAATCACATTCAGAATGTAAAGGAGCAAAAATGAACAATGTACAAGTAATGTCGGAGCTATCAAACGATAACAGCAAAAATCATTCAAAAATCAACGATAATCCTACAAAAAAAGACAAATTAAAGGTAAATCTAACTACAGATCCAAGTAACAAGGTTAGTAATTTTTCTATGGTATCAGGTGATGGGGAGGTGCTTCCCCCATTCCTAAATTAAAGAATTTGCTAATAATTAAAGTTAAGAAACCGACTGAAAAACACGATATCTACAACAAATTTTTGAGATCCTTCACCAAACAGTTTCAGAACAGGGTTCTATTTAACTCTGTTAGGTTACACCCTGCGGAGGTGAAGATATCTTTTGTCTCGAATGACCTTGCCGCAAACTACATGGAGTACTTATCCGCCAATTTAGCTAAATATGGTGAAATTTCATCCAAGCCTATCCTAGCATCGCTAAAAGTTTCAAATCTTCCCTGCTCAATGGAAGAAGAAGATATACGTTCTTTAATGGCAAAATTCAAAGTCACCAATCTGAGGTCAATCCGGGGTAAGGACGGGAACCCTATCCCGGTTGGCTTTTGCAATGCTCCCGTAAATATTGCTGAATCCCTGTCAAATTCTACGTCGAATCCCTTTATGGGTTTTAATATTAAATTCACGATCACAGAGAGGGATGATCTGACCTATCCCCACTGCAGCCGGTGTCACAAATGGGGACACTGGGCCTCCAGCTGCAGTGGGACCCTTTCGTGTGGGGTCTGTAGCTCCACCAGCTGTCCTTTTCTTACAACTACCGATCGCTGCGAGGCCCCCTTTCCTGCTCGAATTGCGGGGGGTGCCATCCTGCTTGAAGCAGGAAATGCTCTCTATTAAAAGAATATAGACAATTATTCTTGTTGAAACCGCCCAATCCGGCCAAGTCCTTCGCGGTCGCTGCAGCTCCACGTATGGATGACGCTGACATTCTACAGATTATCGACTTAAAGACTTCGAATGCTCTTCGGCAGATGGAGGAGTTAGTACGCTCTATCCTAACCGTTATCGGGACTAATCCTGTGCTTCCTGTTTCCTCGGTTCGGAGTCGAAAAAGAGAGGGGCTTCAGCACATGCCGTTCCCCGCTCAAGATTGGGAAGCTAATCCAACAGAAGACTAATAGGGGAAATGAAGATACTGCCCAGGGGCAAGTACCTTCCTTGGAGGGGGCTAGTGGTGGGAAGAGCAACCTTCCTGCACCTAGCTTTGTCTAGGTAGGCAATCCCCCATCCAACTAATCCATCACAATGCAGAGTACTCGTGAGCCTTTTTCACTGAATATCCTTCAGTGGAACTCGGGAGGTGCTTCCGCCCTTAGACTTCTATCTGGTAGAGATGCAGATGTTATAGTCCTTCAGGAGACGCGGTCTATCCGTCTCCCCCAGGACATTACTCGATTTATCCCAAAGCATATTTGTTCCCACTATACTCCGTACATAACCCGACCTTACTCCTCTTCATCTCAAGGACTCTTGACCTTAGTTAAGTGCTCCTTAAGGTCTTCCCTCCTATTAAACTACTCATGTCCAGCCCTTTCTTGTTTAGTAGTTTTACTCAGTAAGAACGGTAAACGCATAAGTCTAGCCAATGTCTACATCCATCCAGGGGAAATTCACAAGAACCGTGACCTTCTGGATAGTATTATTGACAGCGGTTATGACATGTTACTTGGAGATTTCAACGACAGAACTGGTCGTTGGATCAATGCAGCACTTCGCAGAGCTAGGAACGGTTATCTTATTCACAAACCCCCGTCACCTACCTTTCATTGCACATCAACAAATTCTATCCTCGACATTTTACTGCTTCACTCGAGGTGGTTGTTAAAACCCTTCTGCACGTAGCAGTCGCGCCAGCAATTGTCCACCTCTAATGACCTAATTCGTTTGAGGATCGAGGAAGATATGTTGCTCCGAAGGAGGTTTCACTTTGATCCGATCAGAGTGGCCCTCTTTCAAGCGGCTATCCAACTCTTTCCCTTAATAGGAAATGAGAGTTTGACCAAATTTAATACCTACCTCTTTTCGCAAGCTACCGCGATTCTATCGACTACCTATAAAGGTCGTATATACAATCCCACTCCGACAAAACTCAAGGTCCTAGCAAAATTACTGAACCTCCCTAATCTCTCTGCTTCCGCCAAACAGGTTCTCTCGAATGAATACTGGAACACTAGATACAGGTTCCAGCTGAGTAGAGATAGGACGAGTATAGCTTGCCTTAATCCTTCTCAGTCTTCCTTTTGGAAGATTTTCAAGAAGGAGAAGTTTGTTTGCTGGAAGGATAGAGCATTGCGTTGGATAGGGAATGTAGGCCTTGATAAAGTTTTAGAGGAGTCACTAGCCCTACACAACTATGGAGCCACTCTATCACCTCAACCAATCCCGCCTTGGTGTAACTTCAAGAGTAGGGATCTATCTGTTACGGATATCCTTAACTCCTGGGGTCCACTCCCGGGCATCTCCAAATCCGTCGTTCCACTTTCCTCTCGGGTCTGTCAGCTTTTGACAGCTGATCAGAGAAGAGAGGTGGCCGACACAATGCTTTTAGCCTCCCCATCCGATGTAGCAGGCATCAATATTAGTAAGCGTGTTTTTATTCCTAAGAAAAAATCCTGCTCATGCCCTAAAGATCTGCGACCCATTTCGATTCAAAATGCCCTCGTGTCGATTTACGAAAAAGCGCTTGCGCGTAAAATCCGCGACCATTTAAGTAGGCGTAATTTGATCCCTCCAGGTTTTCATGGGTTCGTCAAAGGTCGCTCGGACCATTCAGCAGTTGGTGAGGTGGAGCAGTTTTGACGGGATAATAGCCATCGTCTAGTTGTGGCTGTTTTCCTTGACTTTTCTGCTGCATTTGACCGCATCTCCATTCCTTTTGTGATCTCTTCTCTTAGGTCCCTCGGGTTGCCTGCGAGAATTGTGAACAGAGTGGAGATCCTGTTGTTTACCAAGCGATTTTACTATGAAGACGACCCTGATGCGCGTCAGTTCTACCCTATTACGGGTGTACCTCAAGGATCCCCACTTTCTCCTATCTTATATCTTGCTGCCTCTATTAAACTATTCAAAATATTTAAACGCGAACAACGTCTTGTGGTGTACGCTGATGACACCACAGCACTGTTCACTGGACAAAGGTGTAAAGACGTAGTCTCTGACATCAGCCGTTTCTTTTTAAGATTAAAAGATCAGTTATCCATATCCAATCTTATTTTAAACTCAGCTAAATCGCAGGTGGTCGTCTTTCATGGCACACCTGCTACAAAGCAAAAACTTAAGAGATTAGCACTCTCTGCGCTCTCCTCCATATTTGCCTCTTAACCACTTCCCACCTTCACAAGTCGAGTAAAATAACTGGGGTTCACCGTTACGGTGAACTGGTCGGCGAAAGCTGACCTGGATAGACTCAAACGTATCCTGAAGAAAGCTAGGTGGGCCCTGAAACGGGCTCAGCATCTGTTATTGAAAGGGAAAACCCAGGTGCGCCTTTGGGGTACCTGGGCTATCTCGGGACTTGTCTTCTTTTCAAGAGGACGTCCCCCAGAGCAAAGGCTAAGGTTTCTTAAGCTCCTCGTCTCTCGTTTACCCAGCATAGTCCGCGCCGATTGGATTCTTCGGGGGGTGAAAGACCCCGGTGGTTCAGTCGGAAGGCGGCGTGTTGGATCGGTTGGGGGCTCAGATCCCCCTGGACCTGAGGCCATAGAAGAAGATAAGAGTTAGAAGACTGAAGAGCTACTGACTTTCTATTGTTGTGTCTGATCTGGTTTATTGCATGTTTCTTTTTCTTTTTTTGTGTAGTTAAGAAAGTCTTTATTTATTTATTTATTTAGAATGTAAAGTAAAAAGGCTTTAAAAATAACATTAAATTAATAATATCATCATGGACGGCATCAACAACCATGCTTATTCGACTCCATCAAATTCTTTGAATGATGGATCGTGTTCAAGCCATAAATCATGTCGCATTAAATCAGCCAACTGAATCTACCTATTGAATATAATTATAAAATCAAAAAAATAAAAACACTCGCTTTATTTATTAAATTGGAGAAAGTAAAATTACAGAAATTTATTTAAAAAATCTTTTTATAGACACTTGAACCGTGAAAAAAAATGCTTTCAAAGTCTAATATACCCTCTCTTTAATTATACAGTAATATTAAAGCCTAAAATAGTTAACTCATATTGAAATATAACGCATTTAAATCATAATTTCGAATGTTTATCTTTTTTAATTTGTAGAATTTAAGAATAACTTGAGCATTGCTTGTTATCTATACTAAAGCATTTTGATGCAATTTATAAATAATCACTCTTAAATGAACTAATAATTAACAAATGTTTTTGATATATTTTTCAATTTTTACTTTCAGATTAAGATACTAATGTCTTAAACTTAAATATCCAACTTTTAAGATTTAGATATTTCTTAGATACAATTTAAGTATACAAACTTATATTTATATATTATTTATTAGTCAATTCATAATAATTGATATTTTTAATTTTAATAATAAATTTTAAATTTATACTTTAATAACCTTTTTTAAAATGTCCAATTTTTAAAATTATTTTAATTTTAAAAATTATTTATAGTGTATAGCAATTGGCCGTTTAGTGATCTCCATATTTTGTTTTAGGCAAAATATTCAGTTGCTCTCCGCTACTCTTAAAGTATATGGTACTCTGCTTGTTAATATCAATTGAGAGTCTTGATTCGTGGTCTTCGTTAAAAATTTAGACACATATCGTACTCAAACTTTGTTATTCTTATTTTTAAGTAAATAATTGCATTAATTATTTACCAATAATTAATAATCACTAATTTATTCCTTTTCTTACTATTAATAAATTTATTTCTTTAAAAGTAAATGTAACTTGTATGAAATTAATTCTAAAATTCAAAGTTATGAATGAAATATCTAATTGAACAGAAACTTTTAGCAGCCTAAACAGAAATGTTTATAATTGTAAATATTTTTCTCCTGAAGATGTCGACAGCCAAAAGCTCGATCAAGAAAATAAAGACTTTTACTCTGTCTTTTAAACTATTTGTATATTACAATAAAAATTATTTTAGTTATTCTTATTGTCGTATAAAAATAATTTTATTGTATTTAAATCACAAGTTATAACAATTTATATATTCAATAGTAAATATTCAATACAGAGATACGGACATACAATGGAATGGAGTAAGTACCGACAGTGAGATATCATTCTTAGACGTGTTGATAATGTGTTATATATTCAATACTTATTTATTAGTGGAGAGAGTGAAGTAAAATATTTATTTAATCGAATTTTCAATAGCCTACATCTATCATCATCAGGAGTAAATGCTAAAAAAATATTTTTTGTAACATTTATCCTACCCTTAAGCTTACACAGCGGAATCATTTAATTGCAGAGCAAAGAAGCATCACCGAAAGGCTGTTGATGGTGATATATAAAGCAAAGTTATGATTACAATAGCAACCTTAAGATGGTAACATTTCGTTACTGAAAATTTGCAAAAATGAGAATTATATTTTAATAAAATTCTAAAATAATTCCTCTGTGTTCTTTGAGAAAATATTTTGTAACATTTACTTCTGATGAATAAATATTTTCTCCACTATCTCCACTAATAAATAATCCAATATGAGTGAACAATCAATTATAGTATATTCAATACTACTTAAACAATTATTGCATTCAAAATTGTTTTAATCATTTCAATGACTTTTTACAAACCATCAATAGATACATCGAGTTTGCTAACTTTGCCTATTAACTTATATGTCAGCGTTCAATTACAAATAATTTGATCAAATCAAAATCAGTAGAAATACTTTCGGTGAATGCATTTTTATGTATTTAAACTGACAATAAACTTTGCAATTTTGAAATTTTTTTATGTTGTTTTAAATTTTTGACTCTATAATTGACTTTCAATTATACTTGATCATTCCTGAATATTTAGAAATACAATTGATGAAAATAACAATACGTTGGATTAATGGCTGACCATTTCGTTATGTAAGTTTCTGTGTTTTATAGATCTTCATTTTTTAAAATAATGTGTTTTAAAAAGATGTCTAATTGACTTCATCGATTTCGTTAAGTCGTTGAAGTTTAAATCTCCATCGAGTTCTTACGTAAACAAGAATGACATTTTATTAATAAACGTCAATATTATTATGGGTGGTACAATTTGCCGGGTAAAATAAAGGAGTTTGTTTCTTTCTCGTGTGATGTAATTGTGCTCCGTAATTGATGCTTTGCATTGTGCTCTATCTGTGCTTCTTTACATTGTACTCTATCATTGCTGCATAACACTCATTTATGAACGATATTCATGAAGAGAAGAAAATATAGCTAACAGGATGCAGGTAAATAGTGATCGTATATCAATATTATCAAAAATAATAATTTTTATGCAATTTAATAAAAAGAAAAGGTAGTTTCAGTATTAAGATTTAATTTTTAAGTTAAAATTTCCCAATTTCATAAATTTAGTTAAAAAATAAATATTTTTTTAGATGAAAAACTGCTGGACAATCAAAATTTTATTTTTAGCAAAATAAAAAAAAGGATTCAAATTTTCAAACACAACTGTGTTCATCATCAGGAATTTTATTAGTAGCTATTAAACTTTGTGCATTTTTATATTATTAAAGGAAAATAGCTACACATCGGTTACATCAAAGAACAAAATAAAAATTTACACTGAGCAGAAACGAGTATGTATTACAATCAAAAATATAAAAATATATAAAAATCAACAAAGCAAAAACAATGATTTTGTAATCAGTTTCTAGGGCTGATATATCTTCTTCTGAAATGAATGTTGGCATATTATTTATCTTTATTGTCGCCATGATCGGTTTGGAAACAATTATATCTTGTTCAGAATGCTGTTTTTTTAAAGTAGTCGACGTATGACATTGCCAGATCAGGAGTGCAGAATGAGATTTTAATCTCAGATTCATAATATTTAATCACATTGAACAATATCCTTTATTAAATCGACTACTCAAGTAGTCATAATTGACTACTCACAGCAAATAGACTAATAGAAAATACTTTTGTTAATACTCAATTAATAAAATTAATAATTACTCAATCAATAATCTAATTAGGATATTACTAAATTTGCCGAATTGGATACATATTATTCTGGCTTCAATTTAAAATATAAAGTACTTTACCATAAATTATAATTAAATTAAGCTATTTATATTATAAATATAATTACATTTATGAATATATCTCAAATAATACCATTCCGCGTGAATTTTTGTAATCATATAAGCCCGACGCGAAGGAAAAACGAAAACAGTAATAAATACCGTTTCGTCATCGCAATGACTCATCGGTGCCAGATCCCTTTCACTGCTGGATGCAGAGAGGACTAGCAGACGGCAATAAACGAATCATGTGTATGAGGTACTAGAACACATCTAGTATCTCATAGAGTGCTAAATCAGCACTGCGGCTTCACTAAATAGGATCATTAGCAAAAGCACTGGCAAATGCCAGCGCAGGTATCTTTATATCGGCTCACTTCTTATAAAATGAATATCTCAAATGATACCAGTGCGCGTGAATTTTTGTGATCATATAAGCCTGACGCGAAAGAAAAACGAAAACACTATTAGATACCGTTTTAATTGAAACCTAATACACATGATTCGTTTATTGCCGTCTGCTAGTCATCCTCTGCATCCAGTAATGAGAGGTATCTATTACTGTTTTCGTTTTTCTTTCCCGTCAGGCTTATATAATTACTTATATATTAATGCCATTTATTACAATAAAAATGATATATCCATTAAAATTAACAATTACTAGATCAATAATTTAATTAGAATTAAATTAATAATTAAATCAATAATTTAATTATTAATTATCAATAATTTAATATTACTAAATTAATTCTAATTAGATACATATTATTCTGGCTTTAATTTTCTTAGCTAACTGTTCAATTAAATAGCAAATGTTTTAAAAACTTGTAAATAGTTTTTAATGACGCATTATTGATAAAGAATTATTAGAGCTGGATGAAATAAATGAGAAAATTTTATTTGATATTTCGCAAACCTCTGTAAGCATCTTCAGAAAATTACATTGTAATTACAAAAGTACATTGTAATTATCTGAAGATGCTCACAGAGGTTAGCGAAATATCAAATAAAATTTTTCCATTTGTTTCATCCAGCTCCAATAATTTTTGTTTTAAAAACATTTGATAAAAAGAAACATAAAATTGAAAACAGAAATATTAATTTAGCTTTAAAATAAGGTATTTTAATTTAAATGTTGCGTTATTTTAGGAAACGACTGCCACTACGAGAAAAATGGAAAATATACAGTTAATTAAAAAGAACTTTTCATAATAAAACTATAAATTATTTATTAATGGAGAGAGTGAAGAGATTTTTTTTTAATTTTAAATATCGAATTTACGATAGCCAACTGCTATCATCATAAGGATAAAACTGTTATTATCAGAATGATGATAACAGTTGGCTATCGAAAACTCGATATTTAAAATAAAAAAATTCTCTTTCACTCTCTCAACTAAGAAATAATAGAAACCAATGAGTGAACAGTCAATTTATAATAAAACCATAAATTTTCAGAATAACGGTATTTGTAATTCGTTAAGGCTGGTGTTTGTAGCGGAAATATTATATTTTTAGAAAACAATTACTGTTCCCTCCTCAAAATTGTTCAAAGTTAATAGCATCGGTCGGAGTTTTAGAAATTTCTGACTCAATATGAATTCCGGCATATATGAATGATAATTTATTCCAAATATGAATAACGAAAATATAAATTCTGAGCTAACGGTTTACTTAACGGTTTACATAGCAATTCGCCCTTAATTCCTCATATATTTCACATCTTTAGGTTTTTTATTAAACAGATATAAAAAAATATTATAAATAAATTTTATTAAATATTATAAATAAAACCTTAATATTGGTTTAATTAAGAATAAGGCTACCTGGATAGATTTGTTCGCTTATTGAATAAAATATTATAAGAATTTAATACACATATATCATCAATGTATTGAAACATAAATTTCAAATCTTTATATAATTTAGATTTATTTTTTAAACAGTTATGAACAAATTCATATTCTATAAAGCTTAAAAATAAGTCATCTATAATTACGCTACTATTACCACCCATTGGAACACCTTTACTTTTCTAAATATAGATGTCCCTACTTTTAAATAATTTTAATTTATCAAAATATTTATGGATTCTATATTCAATTTGATCCATATATTTATATTTATTTGATGGTTTATTTTTTGTTAGATAAGAAAGTTTATTTTTGTTAGATAGATAGAAAATAATTTAAAATAATTATTTCTATAAAATAATTTTAACTTTAAATCCGTAGAATTTTAAATCAGTATAATTTTCACTTTAAATCAGTAGAATTCTTAGCTTTAACGTAAACTAAAATTGATCAATATAATTTTTTAAATATCACAGTATACTGTATTTTTCATATACATCACACTATAATAATATGGATTTTATTAACAAACACACCCGATAATTAAACTAATCATAAATAAAAAAGAGACAAGGAACAAAACAGTTAATATATGCCGAACCAAGTATCTCGCCAAACTTCACGGCCTCAGGTTCAGTGGGATCTGAGCCATACATCACACTATATTTTGTCTATGGAATATGAGTGTGTAAATGGAAAAGTTTAAACAAGTAATGTTTGTGGTGCTATGTTACTCGTAGTGTTTATCGAGATTGAAAGGGTATGATTAAAATAAAATAATGAAACAAAAATGAACAGTATAAATTCATATAAAATAGATTTTCAGTATTTTAGATTTGCAATGATAATTTTAATTATAAATAATCTTAATCCTGTAATGTACACATGTCAATCACCATTAAATAATTAATGACAATTAATTATTGATTTTTAATAAGATTTTGACGAAATCATTGGCTGCTTATTTATGTAACATTTTATTAATCAAATAAACATTTTTTGTTCAATCATGTATTATTATCAAAGGCATTATATATTTATAATATCGAAAATATGTGAATAATATTGGCATAATATAAAAATTAAAATTCTACCATTTTATTATAATAAACACTAAATTTATATAATTAGCAGAAACTGTAGTTTTTATTTTAATAAGTTGAATTCATATTAGCTTATTTTAATAGCTATTTTGATAATTTTTATAGACTGATATCAATCAACTATTTATTTAAAGACAAAATTAATTGATTTTGATTCATTAACAAATTCTTTTAGTATTTCATTGATATATTTCTAATATTGGATAAACCAATTAATTACATATCTTTTATTAAAGGTTGAATCCTATAAATTATAAAACAGTTAACTCTAAGTATTCTTTAAGTAGTTTAAGTATTGTGTACAAACAACTAATCGATTACAAAATACATGCAAATGAACTACAATTTGGAGGCCAAAAACATTAACTGACGTTATGATCAATTATTTAAAATTAACGTCGCTTGACATATCAATTAAATCATTATTTTATCGCTGATTTTCTTAGTTCAGAGTTTTACGTTTTTGCAGATTAAGCAATGACTAAAAATCAAATAAATGACAGATTAATTCCGAGGACTCAAATTCCAGCTCGGATGCGACACTATTAAGGAAACTAATAACGATGCTAATTGTATTTGATCAATACCTTCTACTTTTAAAAGGAAATTTTAATTAATAATTAATGAATAATTAAATTATTATTAATTAATCTAATCATTAATTTTAATGCTAAACTTCTTCCGATATATCCTTAGCGAGTACCAAGTATTTCATGCGCATTTATTCTAAGTTATGTAAACTGGCTATCAACCTGAGAGTAGCTGTATCCGAGATTTTAAAATTCGCTCCAAAGCTCGTTCTGCGCTATCTCAAACTGTCATGTAATGAGCAAATTGTTTTTGACTAGATTGCATCATTCCGAATCAAAAGCCTTTTCCACTTTTATGGCGATGTTCTACACATCGCCATAAAATTGCAATATCTTATATATATTCGTATGCCACATGTTATCCGCGCTCCTATAAACGTCTCCAAGAAATTCGCTTTGTCCTAGCAAAGGTTATCCGATCTTATCCTCAAACTATTAACCAAGAAATCCATCGATCTCTTCTGCCTCACCGAATCCTGGCACTCAAATTCCGACGACCTTTCCATTCACCGTCTGCTCTCTACCGGTTGCTCCCTAGTCGAATCCGCCCACCCCCTCAGCTCATGCCCTTCTAAATTCTCTAATCATGGCGGCATCGTCGCATTCGCGCGTCACCCCGCGTCTCTTCGCAAAATAAATCCCCCTTTCAGTCCTTGCTCTTTTGAATTGCTCACTTGTCGTTATTCTAACCAGATCACTCTAGATCTCGCCATTGTATACCGTCCTGGTTCATCAGCTTCTACTGCCTTATTTTTTACCGAACTCGGTGACCTCCTTTCTCATTGTGCTTTGTCCTCAATCCCTTCACTCGTTCTAGGCGACTTCAATATCCGCCTAGACCGCCCCTCTTCCACGCATTCCATCCGGTTCATCAACATTCTATCCAACTACAATTACAAACTAATCTCCACTGCCCCCACACATATACTTAGTGGGGCACTCGACATCATCGCTGTCCCCGATCATTTTGCTGCCTACACCTCACTGTCCATCTCTGATCCTGGTCTATCTGATCACTTTCTTATCACCCTTGATATGACTCACAACCACACCCCTCCTCACACACGTACAATTCTACGTCGCCCTTGGAGAAATCTTGACCACTCCCGTCTCCGCTCTGCCTTACTCAAATCATCTCTATCATTACCCACAATAACAAAATCATCTCCTCACGATCTCGCCTATATTTTCGACTCTGAACTCACATCCACACTCGATATTCTCTTGCCCTTCAAGTCTCACCCACACCGTCGCTTGCACCGTGCCCCATGGTTTGACATCCAATGCTTACTATCAAAGCGTCGACTCCGCCATGCTTTTCGAGTCTATCACCGCTCTCTCAGACGCGATTTCCGCTCGATCACTCCGTCTTTCCGTGATTCCTATCTTGCTCTTCGCCGGTCTCATCTCAACCTACTAAGTACCAAATGCAACTCCTTCTGACAGCATAAAATCATCACTTCATTCAACTCTAAGACTCTCCGGCATACTTTTAACTCAATCCTGGCTCGTTCCTCTGCGCCGTGCAACATCAATGCTAATGATTATTCGTCATTTCTCCAGACTAAAGTATCCACGTTGCTCTCTCACACACCGGTCTCCATCCTATCCCACTCTGCCCAGTCTAATATCATCCTCCCGGAACTCTTTCATCTTCTCCCAGTCTCACCTACAGAAGTATCATCTGTCCTCATGTCCTTGCCCAACAAAACCTCACCTGCCGATCCCCTGCCTACTCACATATTAAAATCTATATGCTCATCGATATCCCAATTTCTCACAACCCGTTTTAACTCGTCCATCCGCAGTCGTATCTTCCCTTCACACTGGAAATCCGCAATCGTTCGTACCCTCCTTAAGAAACAATCGCTCGACCCCTCCCTTCGTTCTATCTATCGCCCTATTTCACTACTCCCTACTCTTTCTAAGCTCTTAGAACGCCTCATCTTAATACAAATCAACGCTTATCTCTCCTCATCCAATCTCTACCCTCCTTTCCAATCCGCTTTCCGCTCTAATCACTCGACAGAAATCGCATGCATAAAAGTGTACAACGACTTACTCATTTCTCGAGACAAGGCTCTATATAGTGTTCTCATCTCCCTCGACCTCTCCTCCGCATTCGACATTGTCCACCAATTCGTCCTCCTTTCTCACCTTCGTTATGATTACGGCTTTTCCTCCTCCGTAGCATGGTTCGCCTCATATCTATCCGACCGTTCCTTTCGCGTCTGTTCTAATTCATCATCCTCCCCTCCCATCCCTATTTTTTGCGGGGTCCAACAAGGTTAAGTCCTAGGTCCCCTGCTTTTCTCTCTTTTGCTTGGCGATCTCTCTCCATTTATCAAACCTTACTCCTTTAACGTCATGCAATACGCCGATGACATTCTAATCTATGCTCATGCACCCGCACATCGCATACACGATATCGGCATTTCTGCCTCCAACTGTCTTTCTTCTATCTACAAACGTCTCTCCAATCTCCATCTCGTTCTAAACCCCGAAAAGTCCAAAATAATGTAAATCCTTCCCCGTAAACCAAACATATCTCCTCCCACTGTATCTTTTGCCTCATCGATCATCCCTATAGTCCACAATCTCACTTTCTTAGGCTTCCATTTCGATGATCACCTTTCCCTTAAACCCTTCGTTCATGACAAGGTCCGCTCGTCTAACTTAATTCTCCGTGACATCCGTCGTATCCGCGCCCTTATCGACTTCCGTTCTTGTATGTCTCTGCTTTCATCGCTTATTTTCCCTAAAATCGATTACTGCCTTAGCCTTTTCGCCAATTCTCCAAAATCCATCATCCTACCCCTACAACGAATAATCAACACCGCCGTTCGAGTGCTCTTTCGTCTCCGTCGCTTCGACCACACATCCACATATTTTGCCCAACTCTCCTGGCCCACCATCCACATCCGCATCAAACTCCGCCTTCTTCTCGTTACCTTTCGTCTCATCGCTGTCGGCTCCCCATCGTTCATTAACCTTCCTTTCTTAGACGATACTCGCCCCACCTCGCTATCGCTTCGTTCCTGTCATACCCTCTTACTCCACGTTCCTAATTACTCCAACAACTACGGTCTCCGATCCTTCCTCGTCGCCGCCTCACTCGCCTGGAATCAACTCCCTCTCGACGTCCGCCGCGCCCCCTCCTTTATCATATTCAAACACCTCCTCCGTTCACACCTTCTCGATACCTGATTCACATTCTTGTTTTTTTGTATCATGTAAGCGTGCGCTGGCACGCATTTGCCACGTTAAAATAAATCCTTTTTTTAAAGGTTAAGAATGAAAATTAATTTTAAAAATTTGTTTAGTTAACTATGAACTTTTGTAATGAACTTAGTTTACAATTCCACACGATAATGCATCTTCACATACCTCATCTACACGCTGTGTTTCATCACAGCGTGTAGATGATATAATTAATTCATAAATTCATATTTTTAATCATTAATTTAAATCATTTAAATTAATGATTGGGTATAGAAATTTGCTACTGTTTTAAACAAAAGTTGTAAAACCAGTCATCTTAAGTGCTCATTAAATTGTGTTTAAACATACTGGATTCTTTTGATACTATGGTGGTTCCAACAAAATCAATAATTTGATTATTATTAATGCTATGATCAACTAATGCACTGCTTGTTCCGCGTTTAAGTGTGTACTTATGCTGGCTTACTCTTTTATTTATATTTCGCCCAGTTTGACCTGTTTATTTTATCGCACTCTTTACAAGGATCATATTTATGTTATTTTTTTATCATTTTGCATTTGTGATCACTAACTTTGTGAATTAATTATATCATTAATGAATTTATCATTTTATCATTTTATCATTTATAATATCATCTTTTATATTTATATTATTTTTTATCATTATGCATTTGTGATCACTAACTTTGTGAATTAATTATATCATTTATGAATTTATCATTTTATCATCTTTTATCATTTATAATATCATCTTTTATATTTATATTATTTTTTATTATTATGCATTTGTGATCACTAACTTTATGAATTAATTATATCATTTATGAATTTATCATTTTATCATCTTTTATCATTTATAATATCATCTTTTATATTTATATTATTTTTTTATTATTATGCATTTGTGATCACTAACTTTATGAATTAATTATATCATTTATGAATTTATCATTTTGTCATCTTTTACCATTTATAATATCATCTTTTATATTTATATTATTTTTATTATTATGCATTTGTGATCACTAACTTTATGAATTAATTATATCATTTATGAATTTATCATTTTATCATTTTATCATTTATAATATCATCTTTTATATTTATATTATTTTTTATCATTATGCATTTGTGATCACTAACTTTGTGAATTAATTATATCATTTATGAATTTATCATTTTATCATCTTTTATCATTTATAATATCATCTTTTATATTTATATTATTTTTTATCATTATGCATTTGTGATCACTAACTTTATGAATTAATTATATCATTTATGAATTTATCATTTTATCATCTTTTATCATTTATAATATCATCTTTTATATTTATATTATTTTTTATCATTATGCATTTGTGATCACTAACTTTATGAATTAATTATATCATTTATGAATTTATCATTTTATCATCTTTTATCATTTATAATATCATCTTTTATATTTATATTATTTTTTATCATTATGCATTTGTGATCACTAACTTTATGAATTAATTATATCATTTATGAATTTATCATTTTATCATTTTATCATTTATAATATCATCTTTTATATTTATATTATTTTTTATCATTATGCATTTGTGATCACTAACTTTATGAATTAATTATATCATTTATGAATTTATCATTTTATCATTTTATCATTTATAATATCATCTTTTATATTTATATTATTTTTTATCATTATGCATTTGTGATCACTAACTTTATGAATTAATTATATCATTTATGAATTTATCATTTTATCATCTTTTATCATTTATAATATCATCTTTTATATTTATATTATTTTTTATCATTATGCATTTGTGATCACTAACTTTATGAATTAATTATATCATTTATGAATTTATCATTTTATCATCTTTTATCATTTATAATATCATCTTTTATATTTATATTATTTTTTATCATTATGCATTTGTGATCACTAACTTTATGAATTAATTATATCATTTATGAATTTATCATTTTATCATCTTTTATCATTTATAATATCATCTTTTATATTTATATTATTTTTTATCATTATGCATTTGTGATCACTAACTTTATGAATTAATTATATCATTTATGAATTTATCATTTTATCATCTTTTATCATTTATAATATCATCTTTTATATTTATATTATTTTTTATCATTATGCATTTGTGATCACTAACTTTATGAATTAATTATATCATTTATGAATTTATCATTTTATCATCTTTTATCATTTATAATATCATCTTTTATATTTATATTATTTTTTATCATTATGCATTTGTGATCACTAACTTTATGAATTAATTATATCATTTATGAATTTATCATTTTATCATCTTTTATCATTTATAATATCATCTTTTATATTTATATTATTTTTTATCATTATGCATTTGTGATCACTAACTTTATGAATTAATTATATCATTTATGAATTTATCATTTTATCATCTTTTATCATTTATAATATCATCTTTTATATTTATATTATTTTTTATCATTATGCATTTGTGATCACTAACTTTATGAATTAATTATATCATTTATGAATTTATCATTTTATCATTTTATCATTTATAATATCATCTTTTATATTTATATTATTTTTTATCATTATGCATTTGTGATCACTAACTTTATGAATTAATTATATCATTTATGAATTTATCATTTTATCATTTTATCATTTATAATATCATCTTTTATATTTATATTATTTTTTATCATTATGCATTTGTGATCACTAACTTTATGAATTAATTATATCATTTATGAATTTATCATTTTATCATCTTTTATCATTTATAATATCATCTTTTATATTTATATTATTTTTTATTATTATGCATTTGTGATCACTAACTTTATGAATTAATTATATCATTTATGAATTTATCATTTTATCATCTTTTATCATTTATAATATCATCTTTTATATTTATATTATTTTTTATTATTATGCATTTGTGATCACTAACTTTATGAATTAATTATATCATTTATGAATTTATCATTTTATCATCTTTTATCATTTATAATATCATCTTTTATATTTATATTATTTTTTATCATTATGCATTTGTGATCACTAACTTTATGAATTAATTATATCATTTATGAATTTATCATTTTATCATCTTTTATCATTTATAATATCATCTTTTATATTTATATTATTTTTTATCATTATGCATTTGTGATCACTAACTTTATGAATTAATTATATCATTTATGAATTTATCATTTTATCATCTTTTATCATTTATAATATCATCTTTTATATTTATATTATTTTTTTATTATTATGCATTTGTGATCACTAACTTTATGAATTAATTATATCATTTATGAATTTATCATTTTGTCATCTTTTACCATTTATAATATCATCTTTTATATTTATATTATTTTTATTATTATGCATTTGTGATCACTAACTTTATGAATTAATTATATCATTTATGAATTTATCATTTTATCATCTTTTATCATTTATAATATCATCTTTTATATTTATATTATTTTTTATCATTATGCATTTGTGATCACTAACTTTATGAATTAATTATATCATTTATGAATTTATCATTTTATCATCTTTTATCATTTATAATATCATCTTTTATATTTATATTATTTTTTATCATTATGCATTTGTGATCACTAACTTTATGAATTAATTATATTTATATCATTTTTTTATCCTTTTTAATAAAATACGATTTTAAAGTAATTAAATATCGTAATTATATCATTTTTAATATCATGTAATCAATATCATTTATAATATCATCTTTTATATTTATATTATTTTTTATCAGTATGCATTTGTGATCACTAATTTTATGAATTAATTATATCATTTATGAATTTATCATTGTATCATTTAAATGTAATTAGGTATCTTCAATTTGAATTTAAATTTGAATTTAAAATTGATTTTTTTGTAGTGTCATTTGAAGAATCTTCCTTTATATAAATTGCTAGAAAATGATATCAAGCTTGCTCACAATGCTGACAAAATTCAAAACAGACTAGCAATTTACTTTTATAGGCCATATCCCGTTCCACAGTGCGGTCCACGCTGTGGAATATCGGCTATCAAATCAGCTTTGAATGCGTTTAATTTATCATGCACTATGGATGAGATTACTATGTGTGCTGTTAAAATGGGCTTCTCTAAGCAGGGTGAACTCTTCGAAGCAGATCATGTTGTGAAATTACTGAAAGCTCATGGAACAAAATCAAACTTATGCTCTTGGGATGTCTTTTCAAAACGCTCGTTGATAAAGGAATTACAGAGCTGTAAATTATGCCTTGTTCCGTACGATTGTAGCTCCAACGGAGAGCCATGTAATCTTGCAGGAAGTAAAGCGCATTGGGCTTGCGTTTTCGGATACTGTGAAAACGACAGCTACCAACATCACGTAAAAGATCAAAATAATTTCGACAACGTTGTGCTACTAGTTGTGCATGGTAAAAGCAATCGAACTCGTGTATGGTATTATGATCAATTATGGTCGAGCAATCAACAGCTATTTAGTCCAAGCAAAAAGCTATCGACTAATGAATACATGTTGCCTAAAAAGAATCTTAAGCATACCCTGGCAAGCAGATTTGTATCATGTGAAGTCAAAGAAAACAATTGAATTCTATTCATCTATGATATTAATCGTAAAATGCGTTTCTTCTATAGCATTAAGACCAAATTCAAAGACAAATAATAAAATTCGCAAAGTAAATGATCCTGAATACCAATAAAATTATTGACATTTTAAAAAATTTATGATACATTTAATTTACAGTAACAAGGAGTGCAGATAGGTGTATGGAGAGCGTAATTGTGTGCTTTTTGTTACTAGTTGATGAAAATAATAAAAAAGAATTTCTTAAATAAATAACTTTACAGCCACTAAATAACTAAAAAAGAGACAAAAAACAACAGTTCAAGACACGATAAATCAAATCAAGACATTCAGTTTTCACAATATGGTCACGTAGTCAGGTCCAGCGAGATTTGAGCCTTACAGCCAATCTTAAACGCCGCTCTCCGACTAAACCACCCAGGGTCTTACACCCCCCCCCAAAAAAAAGAGTCCATGCGATGGGGACTATGTTCGGTAATCGCAGATGAGGAGCTTGAGAAACCTTAGTCTTTACTCTGGAGGGATTGAAAAGAAGACTAATCCCGAGATAGCCCAAGTACCTCAGAGGCGCACTTGGGTTTTCCCATTTAACGACAGATGATGAGCCCGTTTCAGGGCCCATTTAGCTTTCTTCATGATACGTTTAAGTCTATCGAGGTTAGCTTTCGCTGACAAGTTCACAGTAACAGTGAACCCCAGGTATTTTATTCGACTTGTGAAGGTAAGGAGTGGTTGATTAGTCAATACGGAATATAGAGCTAAGAGTGATCATCTCTTTAATTTTTTCTTTATATAAGGGCGCCATAAAAGACAATCATTTGCGATTTGAAGAAGTTTAAAATAAGATTGAATGGGGTCAGCTGGTCTGTTAATATTAAAAACAAGCGGCTGATGTCCGAGACTACATCTTTGCACCTGCGACCAAATTACAGGTATGTGGTATCACCAGCGTATACCACATGTTGATAACGTCTAAAATTCTTGAATAATAAAATGGAGGCAGCAAGATATAAGATTGGAGAAAGTAGAGAGCCTCGGGGCAGACCCGTAATAGGGTAGAACTGAAGCGCATCATGGTCATCTTCATAATAGAATAGCTTGGTATACAACGATATTTCCACCCTGTTAACGATTCTCGCATAAACCCAAGGTACCAAAGAGAAGAGATAACAAAAGGAATGGAAACGCGGTCAAATGCAGCAGAAAATTCAAGAAAAACAGTCACAGCAAGCTGATGACTATTGTCATGACAAAACTGGTGCACTTAACCTATTGCTGTATGAACAGAGCAATCTTTTACGTACCCATGAAAACCTGGTGGGATTAAATTTCTCCTTCTTAGATGATCGCGGATTTTACACGTAAGCGATTTTTCGTAAATGGGGGTGAGGGGAGTTTTGAATCGAGATAGACCGCAGATATTTAGGACATGAAATCGCTCGTCACATGAGTCCAGCTCCGGTTAAACTTAATCATTGTTATCATTGTTTAATTCACACGGCTTTGAGAACGCTGGACCTATGAGTCTAATAATAAGCGAAATTGCATAGATCTTTTTTACTAATACTTTATTAATGAAAGCTACTCTTGAACTTGCATCTGAACGACATTTACCTTGGAAACACAAGCTAGTTTTATTTATAGTGGAAAAGCATATTCCTACGCTAACAAAGAATTTGCCTTTCGAATGTGTAGAAAACTCGATATTAGACGATTAAATTATAATACGATTAAATATGCCTTCAGGTTTCTTAATGTAAATAGCATTAACATAAGCTGTACAAAGATCAGGGATTGCCTCCTTGATGCTTACCAGCAATTATCCAAACACATTGCGGATATCAATCGAAACAAGTTACAGCGCAAACTAGGAAGTTTCGTACGACTTGGGAAAACTCTTGTAATTCTTAGTAAAAAACCGTCGGTTTAATTAAGATATTAATAGATATTAATTATATCTATCTTTAAATATTGAAGATATTAATGTGAAGAGTATATTGCTCGATGTTATCGAAATTTCGTCATACAATGCTATATAAGTGTGTGTACGATTGGGACAGGTTCAACGAAGCCCCAGAAAACTTCAAACAAAAAACACTGTAAGTAGCTCTCGCATCACAATATTATGTAGGTTTAATTACTTTAACCTAATACTTAATAATTCATCAGATTTCGATAGTCGTTCTGATCATACTTTAACATCAGTTTTGCTCCCGACCAATGAATTTGATTCACTTAATACTCATATTTCGTATAGGAAGTTAGAATTATCCGTATTCTATATGGTCAATAATAAAGCAGAAGGTTGCGACCAATTTTGTGTCGAGCAGATAAAAGATTCTTTTGTCGTGCTATCAGGATATTGGTTGCTTCTTTTTAATTCGATCCTTTACGGGTGCCTTATGCTGAGTTTTTAGGAGCATTGGGTGAAAAAATATTGTATAAAGGCAAACGTAATATTACTTATGCCAACTCCTATCGAGGAATTGCCCTTCTGAACCATGCGTATAAAGTTTTGTCAACTTTAATCGCTAATTCATTGTCAAAGTATCATTATTATCTTATTGAAGAGATCGAACACTAGAGGTTTTATTCGAATTAATCTACAATATGTAAATATTATAATATGTAAATAGTTTAACAAATAGTTCAAGTAAAGGATCGATTATGGCATTCTTCCTCCGTCACTATTCATTGAGGTATCTAGGAGGTTTTCTCGCTCGAGTTCCTCGTCGCAAGATATATGTGTTTTCCTTTTGAACGGGAATGCTCTCTACTTGAACATCGCTAGTTTCCTGGCGTTTTTTCTCGATGTTGCTCAGGTATGAAGTTGTTTTCAGGGCCATGTTCATTCGTTGGGTACCTTGCCAATCGTCTTGTTGACACGTTCACTTCTTCTCCACTTAGTTTCCGAACTGTAGCATAGTGTCCATTTGATTGAAAGATTTCGACTTGTGAGAATGCCGGGTACGATTTGGCGCTTGGGTTTTGTCGAAGAAGAACATTTTCACCATTGACCAACCAGACGGGGACGTTGTAACAGTTTTTTGATTTTCGCTTGAATGAGAACAGGCGTTGGTGAGGTGTCTCACCAGTCGATGTTCATAACAAGGAATGCAAAGACGATAGGACTCGTGACAATACGAGTTCCCATTCACTCGTTGATTTCTTGATTATTTTAAGAGCGAGTAGAATAGTCTTCCACACAATTCCTGATCTTCTAAACAGCCTCTAGTGTGAGAATTTCAATTCATGGATATCACGACAAGTGCTGTCGTATCTGCGTTCCTGTTCACAACCGTAAGAGACATGTGAATGTTTCTGTCTCGAATCGTGCAAATTTTTATTTCACGCATTCGAGTGTTTCGTCCTATCCAGAAATCGTTAAAGACAGAAGAACTTAGCATTTGACTGACAACTAGAAATACCTGACGTTTTGGAATTCATCTGTGGACCAGAGTTTTATATACATATTTTGTTTGCACAAGCGGAGAGGCGGATAGGCTAAATACGTACTTTTATTATTATTTAATACAACTCGATATGGAAGCACGACTATACATTGTTAGCTACGGAGACGATTCTATCGAACGCTCTTCGACGTCGCTATTTTTAATCACCTTGCTGTTACGTACTCTGCGTCAATATAAAGTGCATTTAATTATAATGAAGATAGGAAGAGAGGTAAATATAACAAGCGCGTGTCGTGTATTGAACGGGGAACATTTATAAATGTTCCTCGCTTTACTACTTTTCTACTTTTATAAATTAAAAGTAGTTTAATTGATGTTAATTTAATGTTCATATCTATATAAATACCTTCTTTACAATTCATATTTGTTTTATTAAGAATAAGAATACCTGGATAAATTTGTTCACTTATTGGATAAAAATTATTAGTTTTATTTACACACATGATTAATATATCGAAACATATTTCTTAAGGGTTTAAATTTAATTTTGATAAAATTTTGTTGATTTATATATTTTACTATTTTCTGCTTGATGGTATTTAAATTATTTTAATGATTTTGAAGAAAACCAATATCATTACATATTGTTGTAATTCTTATTTTTATTTTTATTTTTATTTTTATAGTAACCTAGTTTAAAATATGTATCTATTAAATTATTTAAATTATTTTGAAGAAAGTCAAAATCGTATTATGGTATCGTATTGGACTAGGCTACCTGGTTAAATTTGTTCACATACTGGATAAAAATTATTGGAGTTAAATACACATTATTATCAATCTATCGAATCATATTTCATATCTTTATACAATTTAGATTTATTCTTTGCACAGTTATGAGCAAATTCATATTCTATAAAGTCAGCTATATTCTATGAAGCCAGCCAAATTCTATTCTATAAAAACAAGTCAGCTATAATTGGGCTACTATCACTTCCTATAGGAACAACTTTTATTTGTCTAAATATAGATGTTCATTCTTTTAAATAATTTTGATTTATGAAAACATTTAAGGATTCTAACAATTCAATTTTATCCATTAATTTATATTTACTTGATGGTTTAATTTTTGTTAGATAGGCGTTATAGTTATTGTAGCATATTATGTATCGCTTTCCGAATATAAGATTGATTAATTTTACTAACGCTTTTTTAATATCTACTAAATCTAGATTTGAATAAAGCGTACTAAAATCGTATGTATTTATATTTTGAAAATTTATTCCTTTTGTCTGTTCTAAAAATTCTTTTGTAGAATTAATACTGAAATAGTGTTTTATACCAGTATTAATTTCGATTACTTTGCAATATTTTTTAAAATGTGCTTTAATTACTTTAAGTATTTTATTCATATAGACAGAAAGTGGTTTAATGTACATTTAAACGCACTACATATGAACCTAGGTTTTATTGGATTTTTATGTAATTTTGGATTCCAATATAATATAGGTATAGTTTTATTATCTAATTCAACCTTTATACCCTTTTTATCCATTATAGAACGATGACTTGTAATAATTGTTTCTAAACTCAACTCACTACGTTCATATGTTGGATTTACATTTAAATCATTAGAATTAATCTCTTTCATTAGTATATCATAATAAAGCTTTTTGCATATGAAGACAAAGTTATTACTAGCTTTATCAATAGTTGTTATTACATATTTATTCTTTAATTTAGTAAGTTTTAAGTATAATAAAATATAATTTTAAGTTTTCATTATAATTTACCTCTTTCATTTTTTACCTCTTAGTAAGTTCTGTATACATATCTTTATTAATTTGATCTTTCCTTTTATAATTATTTGAGCTTCAAATAACAAAAATAGTTGGGGGCATCATAAATAACACGTGATCAAATTTTATTTGCACATGTCACCCATTATATTAATTATAATATACCGGCCCATTTGCGGGTAACATTTGCACTGTATTAATCAACACAATAATATAAAGAATAAATTTAAACTCTTAGGTGGCAAATTTTTATGGATGGATAATAAATATTATACTTTGTACTAGAATAAGATACTAGATAGTTTTATCAGAGGAAATACATCATTTGCATGTATTTGGCCCCGCTGATGTTGGGTAGAGGAATAGATGCCGAAACCTGATTGCGTAGCAGTTCCTCCTGATGACCTTTAATTATTATTCTTATACATCCTCTGTTATTTATAAGTAACAATTTATCAATTCAATTTATCAAAATTGATACCTTTAAATTACAATTTTTTATTTTAGCTTGATATAAGTTTTTTGAAGTCTTTAAAGGTATCAGGTAAATAAGCAAAACTTTTAATTCTTATTCAGATTCATGTTATTTATTAGCATATTTTTAAAAATCAACTTTTGTTTTAAATTTCATTTTTTATTTTAACTGCTATTTTCGACGCTGCTATGCTGGGTAGAGGAGTTAGGGGCCGAAACCTGATAGCATAGCAGTTCCTCCTGATGACCTTTAATTCTTATTCTGATACAACGTCGGTTATTTATTAGTCATCTTATATAAATTGACTTTTATTTTAATTTTCATTTTTTTAAACTTGATTTAAATTATAGAAAATCTAAAAACAATTATTAATTTTATTATTTAATTATTAAATTTTGATTTAGCATTATTATGTTTTCTTTATTTTATAATTGTATTCAATACGTATATTTAGTATATTTGTGACAGATAAGCCAGGAGTTTTTTATCTGCGAAAGATAAGTCATTTATCGTGATATGCTTAGAAACATGCAACCTTGTTTTAATCGGTTGCAATTTCAATTCAACTTTATCTGCTTGTGATATTATAGATAAAGTCTTGATTTTTTAAGTGATCTATTCAGAGAGAGTGTGCCATCATATCTGGTTATTTTAACGCTCGTCACATGAGTCTAGCCCCGGACTTTGTGTATTGAAATGATCCATAAATATAAATTATTTTATTGGAGATTATTGTTTCCCCTACCAACACCGGCTTAATTTAAAAGCTGCTGTAAAAAGTTGGTCAATTTTTTAAAATGTTAAATTCTAAGTATTTGACGAAAATCTAATGCCAGTAGACAATCGATTGATCGTTAGTGTAAATAAACAAAAATTCAAATATTGTTATCGAATAAGCAGTTGGGTCAATCAATACCGTATTATATAGCACTTATGTTGACCTTTTGGAATTTAAAAATTCAGAGTCATGTAATATCTATTAAATGTTAATATTAAAAATTAATAGATAAACAAATTTGTTCAATAATAATTTTAAATTTACTAAAAATTAATATTGATGTATTAAGTACCAAAATTCGTTGTTATTCTTTGTATATTCAACACCATTGTATGATGCTCCTTTGTAGTACATTGTTAATTGGGATTTTATTATTACAAGCCTATTTCAATGGAGTCTCTATCAATAGAGTCACGACTCTTTCAATGGAGCATCCTCGTGGCTAAGGGCGCTACCCTTAGAACATGAAAAATTCCATCTGTCATCAAATGAATTCAAAGATCCCTTGAACGCCCGATACGGACAAACTAACCCCAATCTAAATCAAAGAATCTGCGTATGCGGTGCGGTTCTCAAGTTGACATTTCTCATTTTTCTCAAGTTGACATTTCTAATTTTTCTCAAGTTGACATTTCTCATTTTTCTCAAGTTGATATTTCTCATTCTCTGTCATGCAAGCATGGAAGAATGCCTTCTATCTACCACAACGCTATCCACAATTTATTTGCACAATCTTTAAGCCGGATATCGCACGTCGTTAGCACCGAACCACAACTTACTAGTGTTCCAAAAGAACATATATTCGAACGCTCCACAACTACTCGAGATCAGAATGTCTGTCTCGACATTGTATGTCCTGGTCTCCACGGTTCGCAATTTGAGCGAACGTTTTTCGACGTTAACGTATTTTTTCATACATGCTCAATCCAACGCTGAGCGGCGGCCAGTTCTTCATTCGAATATAACGAAAATCGCAAGAAAGCAAAGTACTGTGAAAGAGTCTCGACAATCGAGCATGCTTCGTTCACGCCACTGGTTTTCTCAACATCAGGTGGATTCTGAAACAAAGCAGGAGCACTCATTCAGACAATAGCATCGAAGCTTGCATATCAGTCAACAAAAACGTATTCCGACCTGGTTCTCAAGGCGAAAATAAATATCAACTTTAAAATAGCGAGGTCGGTATCAGCTTGTCTCTGGTCACCCCGCTCCACACGTGGACATCCTATCTACATCGATCCCTCAAACGCGAGTGAAGCGACTGATATGCATTCAAACATCTTGATCCGATTTGTTTTCACAGCAGTATTTGGTGGCTACTTTCCTTCTTTTTCTATCGGTTACGGCATTTAATAGTTTATACTGATTCAATTATACTTATTTTCTTATGAACAAATAATTGTGAATGAAAAAATTACAAGACAACATAGCGAGCTGAGCTCAAAGTTGCGTCACCAAAAAGAAAAACAAATTAATTACAAAAAATTTTCTTCCGCAATTCCTTCACTGTACGGGAACGACTCGTTGTCTCGTTCAACTGATTCCATAGATTCACGATCCTTCGATTAAACTGGACAGTTGTTGAACGTACAATCCTTTACCGATTGAGGACTAATGAATGATCGCGCAGCCATTAACCTGATCTAACATCCATTAGCTCGTGTAGTAAGTGTCGTGGGTTGCGAAGAATCGTCCATGTAGACACATGTCGCGTAAATCACGGAGAGTGCTAACACTATTCATGCCCAGTGTATTGAGTCTTTGTTCGTAAGGGAAATTTCTTATTAGGTAAACAAGCTTTGTTGCCCGACGGAACATACCTTCTAATTCTGCTGAATCCTGTATAGTCCTAGGATAGACGCATTGAGACACATATAGCATATGGCTAAAAATAAATGTGTTAGCAAGAATCCGAAATGATCATGGATTAAGAAAATCAAATGTACGACTAATGAAACCTACCATCCGATAAGCCTTAGCACATACATATTTAGTATTACGTTTAGTGGACAAGTCATTGGAAATCCAGACGCCGAGATCCTGCACATAGTATACATTTTCGATTTCATTTTCACAAAGATAGTATTTTGACGGCCAAATACTCTGTCGACCTTGAACACGCATAAATGAACATTTGGCATAATCGTTAGTTTGAGCCCAATTCACAACTTTATCTATATCTCACAGTGGACACTCTGTATCTAAATACGATTTTATACCTCTCCAGATTTTTAGGTCACCTGCATATAATAGAGACTCAGAACTCATGAAGCCTGGTAAATCATTTAAAAAAACGATTTATTTTAACGTGGCAAATGCGTGCTAGCGCACGCTTACATGACCACAACAAAACAAGACTGTGAATCAGGTGTCGAGAAGGTGTGAACGGAGGAGTTGTTTGAATATGATAAAGGAGGGGGCGCGGCGGACGTCGAGAACGAGTTGATTCCAGGCGAGTGAGGCGGCGACAAGGAAGGACCGGAGACCGTAGTTGTTGGAGTAATTAGGAACGTGAAGTAAGATGTTATGACAGGAACGAAGCGATAGCGAGGTGGGGCGAGTATCGTCTAAGAAAGGAAGGTTGATGAACGATGGTGAGCCGACAGCGATGAGACGAAAGGTAACGAGAAGAAGGCGGAGTTTGATGCGGATGTGGATGGTGGGCCAGGAGAGTTGGGCAAAATACGTGGATGTGTGGTCGAAGCGACGGAGACGAAAGAGCACTCGAACGGCGGTGTCGATTATTCGTTGTAAGGGTAGGATGATGGATTTTGAAGAATTGGCGAAAAAGCTAAGGCAGTAATCGATTTTAGGGAAAATAAGCGATGAAAGAAGAGACATACAAGAACGGAAGTCGATAAGGGGGCGGATACGGCGGATGTCACGAAGAATTAAGTTAGACGAGCGGACCTTGTCACGGACGAAGGGTTTAAGGGAAAGGTGATCATCGAAATGGAAGCCTAAGAAAGTGAGATTGTGGACTATAGGGATGATCGATGAGGCAAAAGATACAATGGGAGGAGATATGCTTGGTTTACGGGGAAGAATCCACATTATTTTGGAATTTTCGGCGTTTAGAACGAGATGGAGATTGGAGAGACGTTTGTAGATAGAAGAAAGACAGTTGGAGGCAGAAATGCCGATATCGTGTATGCGATGTGCGGGTGCATGAGCATAGATTAGAATGTCATCGGCGTATTGCATGACGTCAAAGGAGTAAGGTTTGATAAATGTAGAGAGATCGCCAAGCAAAAGAGAGAAAAGCAGGGGACCTAGGACTTAACCTTGTGGGACCCCGCAAAAAATAGGGATGGGAGGGGAGGATGATGAATTAGAACAGACGCGAAAGGAACGGTCGGATAGATATGAGGCGAACCAAGCTACGGAGGAGGAAGAAAAGCCGTAATCATAACGAAGGCGAGAAAGGAGGACGGAGTGGTCGACAATGTCGAATGCGGAGGAGAGTTCGAGGGAGATGAGAACACTATATAGAGCCTTGTCTCGAGAAATGAGTAAGTCGTTGTACACTTTTATGCATGCGATTTCTGTCGAGTGATTAGAGCGGAAAGCGGATTGGAAAGGAGGGTAGAGATTGGATGAGGAGAGATAAGCGTTGATTTGTATTAAGATGAGGCGTTCTAAGAGCTTTGAAAGAGTAGGGAGTAGTGAAATGGGGCGATAGCTAGAAGGAAGGGAGGGGTCGAGCGATTGTTTCTTAAGGAGGGACGAACGATTGCGGATTTCCAGTGTGAAGGGAAGATACGACTGCGGATGGACGAGTTAAACAAGGTTGTGAGAAATGGGGATATCGATGAGCATATAGATTTTAATATGTGGGTAGGCAGGGGATCGGCAGGTGAGGTTTTGTTGGGCAAGGACATGAGGACAGATGATACTTCTGTAGGTGATACAGGGAGAAGATGAAAGAGTTCCGGAAGGATGTGTGTAGACTGGGCAGAGTGGGATAGGATGGAGACCGGGGTGTGAGAGAGCAGCGTGGATACTTTAGTCTGGAGAAATGGCGAATAATCATTAGCATTGATGTTGCAAGGCGTAGAGGAACGAGCCAGGATTGAGTTAAAAGTATGCCAGAGAGTCTTAGAGTTGAATGAGTTGATGATTTTATGCTGCCAGAAGGAGTTGCATTTGGTACGTAGTAGGTAGAGATGAGACCGGCGAAGAACAATATAGGAATCACGGAAAGACGGAGTGATCGAGCGGAAATCGCGTCTGAGAGAGCGGTGATAGACTCGAAAAGCATGGCGGAGTCGACGCTTTGAGAGTAAGCATTGGATGTCAAACCATGGGGCACGGTGCAAGCGACGGTGTGTGTGAGACTTGAAGGGCAAGAGAATATCGAGTGTGGATGTGAGTTCAGAGTCGAAAATATAGGCGAGATCGTGAGGAGATGATTTTGTTATTGTGGGTAATGATAGAGATGATTTGAGTAAGGCAGAGCGGAGAAGGGAGAGGTCAAGATTTCTCCAAGGGCGACGTAGAATTGTACGTGTGTGAGGAGGGGTATGGTTGTGAGTGATATCAAGTGTGATAAGAAAGTGATCAGATAGACCAGGATCAGAGATGGACAGTGAGGTGTAGGCAGCAAAATGATCGGGGACAGCGATGATGTCGAGTGCCCCACCAAGTATATGTGTGGGGGCAGTGGAGATTAGTTTGTAATTGTAGTTGGATAGAATGTTGATGAACCGGATGGAATCCGTGGAAGAGGGGCGGTCTAGGCGGATATTGAAGTCGCCTAGAACGAGTGAAGGGATTGAGGACAAAGCACAATGAGAAAG
This sequence comes from Pomphorhynchus laevis, assembly GCA_012934845.2. Lineage (NCBI taxonomy): Eukaryota > Metazoa > Acanthocephala > Palaeacanthocephala > Echinorhynchida > Pomphorhynchidae > Pomphorhynchus > Pomphorhynchus laevis. Next base: position 46,990 of record WNNJ02003295.1, on the reverse strand, counting down.
GAGGTCACCGAGTTCGGTAAAAAATAAGGCAGTAGAAGCTAATGAACCAGGACGGTATACAATGGCGAGATCTAGAGTGATCGGGTTAGAATAACGACAAGTGAGCAATTCAAAAGAGCAAGGACTGAAAGGGGGATTTATTTTGCGAAGAGACGCGGGGTGACGCGCGAATGCGACGATGCCGCCATGATTAGAGAATTTAGAAGGGCATGTGCTGAGGGGGCGGGCGGATTCGACTAGGGAGCAACCGGTAGAGAGCAGACGGTGAATGGAAAGGTCGTCGGAATTTGAGTGCCAGGATTCGGCGAGGCAGAAGATATCGATGGATTGCTTGGTGAATAAGTTGAGGATAAGATCGGATTTATTGAGAATAGATCTAGTGTTGAGGAGACCGAGGCGGAAACCGTGTGTTGTGGCGAAAGAGTCTAGTGGAGAAGACACATAGGAGAGATAGAGCGCCATCGAATTTTTGGACGGGTGTGGACAACTTGAAAATTTCTGTCTATATTTCGGATGGAGAGTGATGTTTCGCCGTTTTCCTCGCGACGCCGTTTTTCGATGCGGGCTGAAGAGATTTGAGCGATTTCGGAAGGGGCGCGATCGGGGAAAATTTGAGTGGTTGAAGATGACATGAGTTTGAATCGTTGAGAGAGGACAGAAGACGCGTGAGAGCGATGCTTGAAAACAATTTTTAGGAGAGGGGGCTGGGAAGGATTAGATTGAGATTTGTTTAGACGGATGAATGCGACAGGAGAAATGTCCCTGAAAAAGGAAGGTTTATCCGCAGGGACAATAGACGAGAGGATAGATCTGAAGGCGGAAACATCGTGGTCTAGACGTGCTTGTGGAGATAAGGAGTTAGAAGGCGTGATATTAGTGACAATGACGCAACGATCGCGAGAAGCAAAGCGCTTCGTAAAGGAGGACGACTGACGTGAGTAGGTGAGATCACGATAGAAGAACTGGCAGTGATGATTTGGAGGGATTTGGTTTGACGACGGGAGACATAGAGGATAATGATAATAAAGAGGGTGGCAAGCGATGTGAGGAAAGTTATGAGTGGAAGGATAGTGGAGGTTGGTGGAGGTGATTTTGATTGATGGATGTAAGTTATTGAGAAACGAGACAGGAAGAACGGGACGTGGGGTGTCGGGGAATGAAAATACATTAGTTGTAACAATTTGCGGCTCCGTCACTGTCTTGGTAGATTTATCATAAACTTGACAAAATCCATCTTGCTGCGATACAATTTGCTGCTCCTTTACGGTCTCAGTAGATTTATCAGAAATTTGAGAAATTCGATCATGCTGCGTTGCCATTTCCAATTGCTCTAAGCGTTTTATTAACAAGTTGATTTGTTTCGCCGCACAGAATCTGCAGTAGAACGGTGGCCCGCCGCAAGTTTCCTGACCCAAAGCACAATTATGTGTTACTGATGTCCAGATTTGACAGCCGCTAGCGGAGCATTCCACTTGTATGTTCTCGAGCTTGCCGGTTTTATCGGTATCAACAGAGACTGCTCGCTTGGCTTTTGGTAGATTTTTCTTCTTGGCTCCCATTAACTGTAGGTTGCGATAGTTTACAATTTTTAAAACTGCGCTCCTTGTTGTGTGTTTAAGCTGTTTAAATTTTTTGTTTGTGTATTTATGCTGTTAAAATTTTTCGTTGAGCGGAGCGAGTCAATCTGAATTGTATGATTATAAGAAACCAAATTTTTTTAGGTATATTGATGATATTGTTATACATCAGGCGGTCAGCGATTGCTGGTTGGGTGTATGTTTATAAGAAACCACAATTTTTTTCATTTATTTTTGTAGATAGAGAATAACAGTGGACCAAGCACTGTGCCCTGTGGTACACCTAAGTGTGTATTATACCAGCTCGAATATATGTTATTAAGGTGAACCCGATAAGAACGGGCCAATATAAAGTTTGCCATCCAGCGAATTAGAATGGGATCAATCGTCAATGCATGCATTTTGATTTTGATCACACTCCATCCATTGCTCGTTTTGTTCACAATCGTCATCAATAAGCTTATTAACAATGTCCCCGCACGCAGCGGACTCCTCTATATCTCTGAATAGGGATCTTGGGCGTAACTTGAAAATATCCACTTTGAAAATAAAATATTTTTGAAATAAAATATTGCTTAACTGTAAAATATAAAATAATTAAAATAAATACTAAAAATATTATATACGATGTTTAAACATTATATACGTGATATCAATGATGTATATATCATTTTATATTAAGTATTAAACTGGAAGAACAGTTATTGGAGATCGTGAACGACAATGGCAGCTGCAAATGTGAATGTTTTCTTCAACTCTAACAAGGTTTTGGGTCAAAGTTATTCACTTTGATTTATGTGTTTTAAGACATTATAAATGCCTTTATAATTACATCACAAATGCCTTTTTTGCTGCCTACACCTCGATGCCAATCTCTGATCATGGTCTATCATATCACTTTCTCGTCACCCTTGATATCACTTTCAACCACTCCCCGCTTCACACACCTACCATCCTACATCTCCCTTGGAGAAATCTTGACCTCCTCCTTCTAGGCTACGCCTTACTCAAATAATGTCTATCTTGTCCCACAATAACATAATCATATCCTCACGATATTGCCTTACTTTTTCACTCTGAACACACATCCACTCTCGATCTTCTCTTGCCCGTCAAGCCTCACCCTCACTGTCGCTTGCACCGTGTCTATGGTTTGACATCTTATGCCTACTCTCAAAGCGTCGACTCCGTCATGTTTTTCGAGTCTATTACCGCTCTCTCAGACGTGATATCCGCTCGCTCACTCCGTCTCTCCGTGATTCCTATCATGCTCTTCGCCGGTATTATCTTCACATGCTACGGACCAAATGCAACTCCTTTTGGCAGCATAGAATCAAGACTTCATTAAACTCCAAATGTTTCTGGCATATTTTTAACTCGATCCTTTTTCGTTCCTCTTCGTCTTGCAGCATAAATCCCCATGATTATTCGTCATTTCTTCAGATCAAAGTATCCATGTTGCTCTCTCACAATCCCGTTTCCATTCCATCTTACTGCTACTCGCCTCGCCTCATCCTACCGGTACTCTTTTATCTTCTCCATTTCTCACCTGCCGAAGTCTCATCTGTCGTCATGCCCTTGCCCAACAAAACTTTATCTGCCGATCCCCTGCCTACCCCCATACTTAAATTCGTATGCTCATCGATATCCCCTTTCCTCACCGCCTTGTTTACCTCGTCTATCCGCAGTCGTATCTTTCCTTCACACTGAAAATTCGCCATCGTTCGTCCCCTCCTTAAGAAACAATCGCTCGAATCCTTACTTCTTTCTAGCTATCGCCCTATTTCACTCCTCTCTACTCTTTCCAAGCTCTTAGAGCGCCTTATCTTAATACAAATCAACGTGTATCTCTCTTCATCCAATCTGTATCGTCCTTTCCAATTCGCTTTCCGCTCTAATCACTCTACAGAAATCGCCTGCATGAAAGCTTACAACGACCTACTCATTTCTCGTGACAAGGCTCTGTATAACTTTCTTATCTATCTCGATCTCTCCTTCGCCTTCGACTTAAATTAAACAATTCAATTTCAGTGAATTGTTTATGCTATTCACAACTCGAATTTTACATGGTCTAATGTGATTGATATCTTTGTCAAGACAGTGTTGTAATTTTCGTAAGCCAGTGTGGATATCATATATTATTAGTAACCGTTTAGCGTCTTTCTTTCTAGCCATTTTCGTTGCCATTTTTCGCCCCTTTTTAAAGCAGTGATATACTTCGTATAAGATCTAGTATGCAGATTATCTGATAAGCATTTAAGCCATTTCTGTTGTTCATCGTTTGTGCTGCATATTTCCATAGTCCTCGAAACTTCATTCACTATTATATTCTTTAAAGATAATCCGGAGAATCCAGATTATCTTTAAATTACCGTTATATTATATACAACACTTCATCCGACTGACGATGACTGCTGAGTGATTATGAACGTCTCAGAGTGATACATTAGACTGATGGAGCTGATGATCGAAGTCCAGTTATTTAGCAGCAAATATGGATTAAAAATAAATCGTAGCCAGCTTTGGCTCCTGGACCACAGTTTTAAGATATTTTCCGCAATAACAATTTATAAAATGACGCATTCCTTCTGGAATCCTGAGAGAAATTCAGTGCCTTCGTAATCAACAGATACGTATTTGCACCTTATAAAAAATAACTAGAAGGTACACACACGCAAAAAGCAAGTAAAAACGTTTCCTGCAGCTGCGCATCGTCTAGCATCGTGAGGAATTGCTGGTATCTTTATAGTTATCACAAAAGCAGTCGAAACGTACCCTAACCACTTTATTTGACTAACGATGACTGCTGGGTGGTTAGGATCGTTTCGGAGTGATACAATAGACTGACGGAGCTGATGATCGAATTCCAGTTATTTAGCAGCAAATATGGATTAAAAATCAACCGTAGCCAGCTTTGACTCCTGGAACATAGTTTCAAGCGATTTTTCGCGATAACAATATATATACCTCAGAAATCTTTGAATATTATATTAAAAAGAATTTAGTGCCTGATGCATGGTAAAATTGCAATACGCACTACCGTGCACAGAGCACATGCTAAATTCTCTATGATGATTCAGATTGAGGCTAGTTTTTTCGAGCCTTATACACTGTAAATGTGTGTTAAGGTGCATATTGATGAATATTATGGTCACGGTATTGATGAGCTTCGTAAGAGCCAAACGCGTCTGCCGTTGTTAAAGTGTGTCGTCACACATAGGCTGACTGGGCATACAGAGCGCATGCTAAATTATCTCTGATGATTCAGATTAAGGCTGGTTTGATTTTTTGAGCACTGAACACTGTTTAAGCGTGTGTTAAGGTGCCTATGGATAATTATTACTATGGATAATTATTATAAATGATTATTACTTGTTTTCTCTCCTACGAAGTAAGTGCAAACACTTCTGGCAGAATAAACTCACTTCTTCGGACACAAAGTCTACTTAGCGCACTTTAAACTCATTCCTCATACGTTCTTCAACACCTAGTAACATCGATCCGAGCCTGTTTTTTTCTTATCTTCAATCTAAATCTGCTAATTTTTTAATAATAATACAAATAATACAAATTTATTTAATGTGGCAAATGCGTACAATCTGTACGCTTACAAGTCCACAAACAAAAATGAAAAAGTCAAGCAGATAAATTGTTTAAATGGGATCGGATTTGTCGTTTGAAGCACGGCAAGGAACTTTATCATATATTCATTTAACTCTCCAATCATCGACTGCCTCAATACAATTCTCTCTTCCTGAACTCTTCTATATGCTTCCCATTTCTTCTAACGAAGTTTCAAAAGTTCTCCTTTCATTGTCCAACAAATCTCCTGCCGATCGTCTTCATATGTACTTACTTAAGAATATTTGCCATTCGGTATCTCCGCTTTTGACAACCTTTTGCAATTCTTGTATCCGCAGCGGCACATTTCCGTCAAACTGGAAATCTACCATGGTGTATCCACTTCTGAAAAAACATAATCTCTACAATTCACTCCCGTCCTCGTATCGTTCTATATATCTTCTCCCAACTCTTATCAAAACTATTCGAACGTCTTGTGATAAATCAGGTTAATACCTTTCTTCTGTCGCTAAATTTATATTCTTCCATTTCAATCTGCTTTTCGTTATAATCATTCCATCGAACTAGCGTTTCACAAAGTCTTTGATGATCCTCAATCAAGAGAGGAAAAACTTTGTAGTGTCATAATTTCCCTCAACCTATCATCTGCATTCGACATCGTCGATCGTTATATTCTTATTTATCGGCCATGTCATGACTATGGATTCTGTCTCCGATGCAGCCTGGTTTTCATCTTATTTATCTGACCGTTCTTTCCGTGTTCATTCAGTTTATTCTGCCCTCAACCATCTTCTATCCCACACGGTGTCCATCAAGATTCAGTACTAGGTCCCGTTAATTTCTCCCTTCTCGGTGATATCTCTACAATAACCAGAACACAACATTTTTATGCTATGTAATATGCTGATGACATACTCCTCTACTCTTATCTGCCCTCTCACAAATCGATGATCTTGCATCTATTTCCTCCGCTTGCCTCTTATTCGTTTCCAAGCACCTTTCTTCGCTTCACCTATCACTCAATCATGCAAAGTCTAAAATAATGTGGGTAATTCCCTCACCTCAACATTACTTCACCTACCGTATATATCTACTCAATTATTCTTAGTGTCGTTAATGATATCGTATTCATCTTTTCTCACTTTGACAAGCATTTTTATCTCAAGCCATTTGTTTCCGATAAATTCCGCTCCTCGTTCCTGCTACTACGTGATATTCGCCATATTTGTAAGTTGGTCGATTTTCGTCCTGTTTCTTTCTTTTATCCGCCCTTTTATTTTCCCGAATCGATTATTGCCTTGGCCTGTTATCGAACTCTCTCAAAACTACTCAACAACCTCTCCAACGTATTTTAAACTCAGCAGCTCGCGTTCTCCTACGTCTCCACCGTCTTAACCACATATCTCAACCTATTTTCTATTTCTGGCTTCCCACAATTAGCCATCGTGTCCAATTTCGTTTGATTATCTTAACCCATCGTGTACTAAATCGCAATTCCCCTTTATTCTTACATCTTCCATATTTCGATGAATCTCGCCTTTCTTTTTTACCCTTAAGATCATCTAATTCCCTTCTCTACACTCCAAATTACTCGAAAAATTACCGCATCCGTTCTTTTCCTGTTTCTGCTCCTCTTGCTTCGAATTCGCTCCATTCGTGCATCCTTGTTCATAATTACTAAACATTTTGCGATTGGTTATAAACGAAATTCAGTTTTAATATAATTAATAATTAATATTCACGAAGTTTAGTTTAATCTGATTCTTTATGAAACTTATATTATTGATTAATATAGGTAATAATTATATATTCACATTAATAAAATTGACATCTATTAATATTCCTAAAGATGACATTTAAATTTACAAGAAACGTGATTTGGCATGTGCATTCATGCATACCAATAATATTAAATAAGTAAAATTATTAAATTATTAAAGTATAAGTAAAAATATTAAAATTATTTACTTATTAAATAAGTATTTAATAAGTAAAGGAATCATTTAATAAATTGATTTTAAAATTACATGATTTGGCATGTGCATTCATGCATACCAATAATATTAAATAAGTAAAATTATTAAATTATTAAAGTATAAGTAAAAATATTAAAATTATTTACTTATTAAATAAGTATTTAATAAGTAAAGGAATCATTTAATAAATTGATTTTAAAATTACATTAAATTTATCAAATTTTTTTAAAAATTGTTAATTATATAAATCATCAAAACATTATTAAAAATAAATTTAAACTCTTAAATGGAAAATTTTTACGGATGGATAATTAATAATATACTTTGTATTAGAATAATATATTACATTCCAGTGTTCAAATTTCCATCTCAAAATGCCAGCACATATACGACAAAGATACCCAGAAAATGTTGAGATCTACTTCACCTACGGGCCGAACGATCTCGGGTTTTCGAGTTTTTTACACTGCTTTGTTATTTGTATAAATTGTGTACTACCTGTACTTATATAATATTGTAATTTTAGATCTTCCGAAGAGAGCTGCTCGGACAGCCGAAATATTGGTTGAAAAACAATTTGTCTATTTTTTGGGTGTCTATTTTCTTGTCTATTTTTTACAATTTGTCTATTTTTCTTGTTTAAACAATTATTAAAGGCATGGATCATCAAGAATAAGAGAAACGATTCATGTACATATTTGCAGTGATTTGTTCTTCTTTTGCTTGTTAATTTCTTTCTCTTCGATTCTTATTTTTTAGTTTCATTATCTTTTTTCAAAATGCGATCAAAATTGCCTTATGGCTAAGCCTTGTAAGAATTTTTTAATAATAATATTTTTTTAAAAGCAGAGCAGTACAAATTGGCTCCCGCAAATGGGCATTAACAGTTCCGATCATTTTGAGATTTGTAGTTACCTATGCTCGATCGAGGAGATCTCAAACATGCAGATGCAGATCTCATTATAGCAAAATAAATCTTGCGTTTTAAATTGACAATAACGTCGTTGTATTGCAAAAGGCTTGCTCAGGTAAGCTTGAACGCGCTTGATTTGAGTACTGCATTTGATTATCTGCCAATGTCTCCAGAGATGGAAAGCACCAAAGGAACGAAGCCGCTATGCTTCATCAGAGATATTCATTCGTTGTATTTGGCAAACTTAGGTGATTCATTATATTCAAATGATGACAATGGTTCTCTGTTACGTATGATTGAGTATGCACCGAGAATATACTGACGTCAAAAAACGTCCGCCTTGTAAGAATAATAAATACATATATTCATAATCTTCAGTAAGAATGGGACATCCTTACTGATCTGACATTCTTATTTTCAGTAGAAATCGAACGTCTTTCAGTGGGAATTGAACATTTCTTATCTTCAGTTAAGATTGCAGAAGAATTTCTATGAATCATTCAAAGCTTATTTTATCCGTCGCCTAGTAGCATTACATTTTTATTTTAAAATTTAGGAATTATTTCTGGATATTCATAAACAATAGGTTAATGATGTGGGCAGAATCTCTACAATATTGTTGATATTTCTGAGAAATATTGTCAATAATGTTGATATTTCCGAGAAATATAAACATATATTTATTATTTTAATTATTATATTGTTAATTGATGACTATTTATGACTGTTAAATTAAATAAAATGGTATTAAATCTAAAATGTCAATAAAACAGACGAATCGAGTGATCGAAAGCCAACATATATAGACCGAAACGTGAAACGTATGTATTGGATAAGTAGCTTATTAATTCCACCAATACTGAAATGTAGCGTACTGATGTTGTCGTATAGCTAGGATTAAAACAGTGTGTAGAATAAAATAGTCATCAAAATTTCAATTTTAGTAATAAAGTAATTTTTGAATGAAAAGGGTAAATGATTTAGTAATGAATTGGATAATTTTTGAATTGTGTAGAAATAAAACTCATTTTGATTACAGCATAAATGGACACATAATCAAGCGAGTTTCGGAACAGATCGATCTGAGAGTGATAATTCATGAATATCTATCGAAAGAGCAAACAGCGATCATGTGCTGTTGAAAGGGATACTTCCCATTTACTGCATCAAGACTACTTTTAGAATTGCCAGCTTGAATATTTGCAAACTTTATTGTGCCTTAGTGAGTCAACATCTTAAGTAATGTGTTTAGACAACCTTTCCAGCAACCACGTGTGAGTTGAATAACTTTGAAAGTGTACTCAGTCATACTTTTCGGTTGTTGTCAATGGAGTCTTATTTCGAGATTAAGATGCTTAAAAGTCTTGTCAGTGAGGTATCGCTATATTTATCTTGATTTGATTACATTATGGCGAATTGTGGATCCAGCTGATGGTTTTCCTGTGGATGTAATTATATTTCGAGGAAATAAATTTCGAGGTTATTGTAAGATGATGTTTAAAAATGTCGGGTAATCTGCCAAAAATTTATAGACTCTCTGAATGGGCAGTAGTGTCTGGAATAGTTTGCCGGAAGATATCGCTGATTTCAACCATTTCCCCGCTTTCAATAACAGACTTCGGCATTGGATATATTATAAGGTTGACTTGTCACAAATTCTATTTTACCCATTTTATTAAATTTTATGTCTTGTGTGATCGTCTTAAAGCCTTAGGGCCATTCATTGTATGTAAAATAATAATAGAATACTTGTATAATAAGTTTCGTATCTTATAAATATTATAGCATTTCCTATTTATAATAGAAAATTACGCTAGATTATTGAATTGCATCAAGGGAGGTCCACTATTAGCATGTATTTGGCCCTGTTTCAATGTTGGCTTAAACAATAGGGACCGAAATCTGATAATATGTCAGCTACTACTGATGACGTTCAATCATTATTCTAAGCCATAGTGTATAATCTATTAATTGCTTTAACAGCTCGTTAAATCAATTAATAGAGAGGCAATTTAACAGCTCGTCCAATTGCCTCTCATACATCTACTACTTTTAACCAGGGCGGTATTGTTGCCATTGCTCGTCACCCAATGTCTTTACGTAAAATTAACGTTAACATCCGTTACACCTCGTTCGAATTACTCATATGCAGATTATCAACTCCTTTCCTTCTGGAACTTGTGATTGTATACCGTCCAGGTTCAGTTGCCCCCTCACGTATCTTCTTTAACGACCTTGCATATCTTATGTCTCACTGTTCATTGTCTTATACTCCTTTTGTTCTCGGTGACTTTAACATTCGTCTTGATCGCCCGGCTGACTCTGACTCTATCACTTTAACTAATCGTTTTTCTGATTTTAACTATAAATTACTATCAACAAGCCCAACTCACATTCTCGGCGATGCTCTCGACATCATTGCTGTCCCTATCCGCTTCAATGACAATACGTCCTTGTCAATTACTGATCCCGGTTTGTCCGATCATTTCCTTGTCACTCTTACTCGTCCCCATCCTCCTTCTCCGCCTCCACCATTATCCACACCAAGTCGACCCTGGAAACTTCTCGATATCCCTATTCTCTGCACAGCCTTACTCAATTCTTCACTCTTTTCACTTCCTCTTAACTATCTCTCCCGATGATCTCTGCATTCTGTTTGATTCTGAACTTATGTCTATCATCAATAAACTTCTGCCTAGTCGACTCCGACGCTATCAGCGCTTGCGCCATGCTCCCTGGTTCAATTCTGACTAGTCTTTCTAAGCGTCGACTCCGTCACTCTTTTCGTGTGTATAATCGCTTTCTTAAACGTTCTCCTAACTCACTCACTCCAATCTCCGTGATTCCTACTTTTCTCAACGCCGTTCACATCTTATTCTTATACGTACTAAACGTACTATCTTTTGGCGAAATCAACTCGAGTCATCTTCCAACTCTAAATCTCATTGGAAAATCTTAAACTCAATTCTTTCACGATCATCTACTTCTTGTAATATAAATCCTGATGAATTCTCTTCTTATCTACAAACTAAGCTATCTAATTTACTTTTCCTACTACCCGCAGCCCCCTTGTACCCTCGCTTCTCTTTAAATGCTTCCCTCCCAGAGCTATTCCCCTTCTTCCCGTTTAAGCTGATGAAGTCTCTTCGGTTCTGTTGTCATTACCTAATAAAACCTCTCCCTCTGACCCGATTCCCACTCACTTGCTTAAAAATATCTGCTCCTCTATCTCACCCTTCCTAACCACATTGTTCAACTCCTCCATCCGTAGCCGTACATTTCCTTCCATCTGGAAATGCGCCACTGTTCGTCCTCTCATCAAAAAGCAATCTCTCGACTCCTCACTACCATCTTCGTACCGTCCAATCTCACTTCTCCCAACCCTCTCTAAACTCCTTGAGCGTCTCGTTCTCAAGCAAGTTAATACATATCTCTTTTCCTCTAACTTGTTTCCTCCCTTCCAAGCCGCTTTTCGCTCTAATTACTCTACCGAAATTGTGTCTTAATGTTTATAATGACTTACTCATCTCGCGCAATCATAAATTATGTAGTGTCATAGTTTCTCTTGATATATCGTCTGCTTTTGACATCGTCGATCACTCGATTCTTCTACATCGCCTTCGTCATGATTATGGCTTCTCTTTACTCACTGTATCATGGTTTTCTTCATATCTATCAAACCGTACATTTCGAGTCTATTCTAACTCTTCTCTCTCCCATCCTTCATCCATCCCGACCAGTGTTCCACAAGGCTCCATATCAGGCCCTATGCTTTTCTCTCTTCTCGGTGACTTGTCTTCGATTTCTCATAAATCTAACTTTCATGTTATACAATATGCTGATGACATTATCATCTATGCTCACGCACCTGCTTATCGTATTCATGATCTTAGTGTTTCTGTTTCCAGCTGTCTTGTCTCAATTTCCAATCATCTTTCTTCCCTTCGCCTTTCTCTGAATCCTGATAAATCTAAAATTATGTGGATCCTACCTCGACGCTTCGGCGTAGAACCTCCTTCCGTATCATTAAATTTTACAATTCTTTCTATCGTTGATAATCTCGTTTTCCTAGGCTTTCATTTCGACAACCGACTTTCACTTAAGCATTTCGTTAGTGATAAAGTACGCCCATCTACCTTGATACTCCGCTATCTCCGTCAAGTTCGTAGATTGATCGATTTCCCTTCTTGTATGACTCATATCTTCTCTTCTTTTCTCAAGACTTGATTACTGTCTTAGTCTATTTTCCAACTCACCTAAATCCACTCTTCTTCCTTTACAACGCATCATCAACGCTGCCGTCCGAGTTCTCCTCCGTCTTCGTCGTTTTGATCATACATTCCACTATTTTGTTTATCTTGATTGGCCTACCATTTATTGTCGTGTTCAAATTCGTCTTCTTATCATTGCTTTTCGCCTTATAACTTCTCATCCCCTTCATTTCTCAACCTTCCTTTTCTTGACAATTCTCGTACTGTGTATTGTGCTCTGCGTTCCCGTATTTCCCTTCTTTTACATGCCCCAAACTACTCTACCTCTTTTGGCTTCCGCTCCTTCGTTGTGGCTGCTCTTCTCTTGTGGAATCAACTGCCTATTCATATCCGCCAATCAACATCTATGCCGTACTTCAAACGCTAAATCCAATTTCATTTAAACAATTAACTAATTACCTGTGACCTTTGATGTTCTTTTTTGTTTGTTAGTGGTCATGTAAGCGTGCATTTTGCACGCATTTGCCACGTTAAATAAATTATTGTATTATTATGAAATGCTGGGTTATACAAAATTAGTTTTAAGATAAAGATATTATAGAACATTATCGAATATATTATCAAATTGCATAAGTACACCATTGACATGTACACCATTGACATGCACACCATTAAAATGTATCGATCAACATAAATATTATGTTAAAAGGGGAATTGGATCAAGGGATGTTATAGATCATTCCTTAAACAATGGTCATAAATAGGGTTCGATAGGAGTAAATTAATTTTGGTAGAGAATACCGTTCTTGAGCGTAAAAATGTAAAAATGTTTTGCATTGTAAATAATATACTTTATGCAGTAGAGATTATATAGTTTTACGCTTACACTGGCAGATTCGCGTTGCCTATACAGTTTACATGATTTTATATTTAAAGGATGAGTTTAAGACGAATATTACTGTAAAGCATATTATAGTGCATATATAATGAATATACTTGATGATGCATATATTGACATATACATATATCAGTTTTCCATATTGACGAATCACTATATGTTATTTCTTTATTACTTAATATAAGATAAATATTATAAATATCTTAATATTTAATATATCAAATATTATATTTTCTTTATTTATAATATAAGATAATATTACTACTAATAAATTACGTCACTAATATAATATTAGATAACATGCTATATAGTTTTATTGGATTATTATAATAATTAATTATTAGATAAAATCAATTTAAAAATTTCAGATCTGATAACTAATGAAATTCGCAAATAGAAAACAAAGGTTAATAAATCCAAACTATACAAATGTTCACAATGGTGCTAAAGCTACGAACTTGACAGCAATGCCTCGTCATTTTAAAGGTGCTTATCAGTCGATACCCCAAACTTGTTTCTCAGCAATGACTAATAGACGTAATTTTGCTAACAGGTCCCTTGGATTTAATCGTTACGAAAATAATTATCGAGATCGTAACAACGATTTGCTACCGACTTTTAATTTTTTCTCAACAATGTGTTCTTCACGAAAACATTATAAAGACGGTCACTATGAACATCCTTATCCAATTAATGGGGCTTTACCGAGTAATTGTCCAAGTCTAATTAATACAATGGATTGTTCTACATCAGTTTATCCCCAATCAGATTTAATGAAAGCAAGCCAGTATCTACGTGATCAACTGCTAAGGTCTACTGATAGATGCATACTGTCAATTCTACGAAAAGCACGATCCAGACCGTACACAGGTCCAAATATTGACTGCTAAAAATTAAATATTAACAGATTTGTTAATCTCCTTCGGATTTTGTATATTATGTACACTATGTAAAACAAATATATTATTGTCCAATCATACGTTCTATGTGATCTTAAATGGTTAGGGCGTTTAAACATCGAGAGGAATAATAAAATAAGAAATTATTGTTCATGAATTTCTCATTTTATTATTCCTCTCGATATTCAAACGTCCTGAACAATATTTATTATCATTTTTATAATTGAATATCAGTATTTTGCAACATTATTTTTTGGCGTTACCGTCTGCTTATATTTTTCTAATTCATCTTTATCATTTGATTAATAAACAATCATATGTTTTGATGAATTCTTTGCAATGTCATACATTTTAGTTAGCGAATATAATCTTTTATTGATCCATTTATTAAATAATGGATTAACATCCATTATTATTCTGTTTGGATGAATAATGTAATGGATGCAATTCATCCATTGCATTCTGTTTCCATTATGTTTCTAATATTATCGTTACATATAGATTTCAATTCTTTATTAGAATTACAAATTTTTCGTCCTAATGGTGGTAGGAGTTTATACCTTATTTTAGGAATATATTTACTTAAATCTGACCCTATTATTTCTTTACTTTTAGAATTATTTAAAAGTCCGGCTATATTTATGTTATCTATACATTTATTAATGAAGTTTATGGTTAATGTATATTTTCTATTGTTATTATTAACATTTATTGTACGATTATAGTATTTTGTATTACAATAACTGTCTATTATACAACTTAGCCTATCATAGTCGTTAATTAATGTTTGATTCATTGAACATATGATATCTTTAGAAAAACTTCTTATATTTATATAAAGATCTTGCAGCTTATTATCTCTTAAAGTTGTTTTAATATTACTAATTGTTCATTTATATGCATTTTTTGTTTCTTGGTTTATTGAAAGACATCAATTTTTCAATAAACACTAATTGTACGTAAAAATTAACTTGTGTTTATTGATCCTGCTTCGAAATTCTAAATTTAAAATACAAATTATTTAATTTAAAATATTATTTATTCGGAAATAAGAAATAAATTTTATCATCAAATTCTATAATATCTTAAAGCATATTCAAGCAAAATCCTTGCAAAATGAAAAATTGCTGATCAAGTAATTATTTTTAAAATCTTGATGATGGTGCTACAGTAGTTACCGAAATATAGCATTTTTATATAATTTATCACTATTTAGTACTGACAAAAAATATTTCTGTTATACAGGAATTATACAAGTATTCTTTTCTCCCTTCTTCTCGGCGACGTGTCTTATATAACTTTTGACCATAGTTTTCATCTGATGCAGTATGGCGATGATACCCTCCTCTACTATCATGCACATCATATCTGTTTCAACGACCTCGCTACTTCTTCCAGAAATTGTCTTATGTCTATCTACAACTATTTTATTCTTTTCATCTAGCTCTTAATCCTGAAAAGTCCAAAATCATGTGGATTATCCCTCATTCCCTCGACATAACTCCACATATTTTATCTGTTAATTCGATCATTCTTCCAATCGTTGACGATATGATTTTAGATTTTCACTTCGACGATTTCCGTTCCCTCAAACCTTTTGTTCATGACAAAGTTCGCCCTTATTTCTTATTTTTGTGTGATCTTCGACGCATTTGTAGTCTGATAGACTTCCGCTCTTGTTTCGTTCTTATATCGTCTCTATTGTTTCCCAGAATTGATTATTGCGTTAGCTTATTTGTCAACTCTCCTAATTCTGCGCTTTTACCTCTTCAACGTATCATAAACTCTGCCTATCATGTCCTCTTGCGTATTTCCCGCTTTGGCCATATATTCCCATCTTATCTCATCTTATCCTGGCTCATAATTTACCTTCGTGTTGAATTTCGTTTGCGTATTGTTACATTTCATCTTCTATTTTGTCACGCATCATCCTAATTACACCTTGCTTATCTTGATGATTCGCGCTCGCCTTCCTTTGATCTGCAATCAAGTAATTATCTTCTTATCCACGTCTCTCCGCACTCAATCAACTATAACCTTCGCTCTTTCATCGTCGCTGCTCCACTTGCCTGGAATTCTTTGCCAGTTTATGTCCGTTATTCATTTTCGCTTCCACTATTCAAACAACGTATACGTTCCTGCACTATGGCTCCTCGTCCACAATACATCAAGAGATCAATTTCCTCAACATTGTATCCAACTCACAATTCTATCATACATCTTCAACGAACTCCTCAACAGTTTCCCCAGCGCCTTGCCACATTCCACTCATTTCCCTTATCTTCAATATATTCTTGCTTCAATTTCATCAAAATATTTATTTTATATTCTATTTTTTGTTTTCTTATTTGTTTGTTCTTTTTCTTCTACGTAGGTTTGTAAGTGCTCATAGGCGTGTATTTGCCACTATAAATAAAATAAATAATAAAGTAAATATAATAAGTTTAATTCTAGATCAGTTCAATTCTAGATCGGAGTAGAATCTACTGAAATTGAAGTAGATTGCGATACCTCTGGATGTGACGTTTGAAACATCTTGAAAGTAAATATCAATGACAAGAAAAATGTTAATCAAGACCCTTTATTTGCGGGTTCGCAGAATATCGTAATACATTTAGAGCCGAGATAAAAATACTACAAATAATCAGAGTGTAAAAGATATCAGTCATTGAGGCATTGAACTTTGCGAAAAACAATAACGATAATACAAGTATTCACCATGACTATGTTCTTAACAATTATGATACCTGGACTCACACTAATCAATCGATGCCTACACATGGTCCAAACCTCCCATTCTCACAACCAGATGAATGTGAACATGTTACGACTTCCGTAATATTCGGTAAAATGACAACACAAACAAACAACAACCAAGATAATATTTCTGTGTCCATCTCAATATCAAGATTACCTTCTCACAAAATCACAATTCAAGAAAATTGCAACCTTACGATAAGAAGCAGGATAATCATTTGAAGCTGTACCCAATCGCATACTCAGGAGTTCGGTTGACTGATCCTCCTGTAAGCACATCCAAAAAACGATATAATCGCAGAACATTCGATCGAAATATCTGTTTTATAATTGCGAACTAAGGCGAATCACACAGCCTTAATGCATTTACCTATGCATCACAATGTTCGTTCCCAAGAACAGTATACGAGAAAAGTAGAATTGAAAATGTGCTGCGCCGGGCAACAAAGCTCGTAAATTCAGTTAAAGCCTTACCTTATAATGAAAGGCTAAAAAACTTGGTATGGTTTCTATAAGCGACCTTCGGTTTCGGCGAGATATGTGTTCAACATGGGAAGCTTTACACAAGGGAAATCACGTCTTAAGAGAATTGATGACTGTTCGGAAAAGTCGGGCTTTGCGTGGACACAATTTTACTTTAGCCCATCGCCGAGTTATACGCTCTAAAACTGTACAATTTGGACACCGAATCGTAAGTAAGTGGAACCGATTAAGTGAAGAAATTGTCAACTCAAGATCGGTTTCAGCATTCAAACATGAACTTTTTTGACTTTTGTTTGTGAGTCTTTTTTTCTTTACTTTTTCTTTTTTTAAGAGTGCAATTGTGAGCTTTGCTCGTCTGTTTGTCGAAATAATTTTGTTTGAAATAAAAAATATTGTA
This sequence comes from Pomphorhynchus laevis, assembly GCA_012934845.2. Taxonomy (NCBI): domain Eukaryota; kingdom Metazoa; phylum Acanthocephala; class Palaeacanthocephala; order Echinorhynchida; family Pomphorhynchidae; genus Pomphorhynchus; species Pomphorhynchus laevis. Next base: position 29,297 of record WNNJ02003295.1, on the reverse strand, counting down.
AATCAAATAAACACAAGACTTTCAAAGTTCCCTAATGGGCAACAGTAGAACAATCCCTAACGGGTCACAATTGAAAAAAAACTTTACGAACATCTTTTACCTCTACCTTAAGCTATTTATCACGTCCCGGAACATCAACTTGGCTATCGGCAAAACCAATAGTGAGTTACAAACGATATTTGAGTAAACGTCAATTTCAAGACGCACTTGCTATAAGATATGGCTGGCCACCTCCTAACGCACCACAAAATTGTACCTGCGGTAACTGTTTTGATCTCAGACATTGCCTTGCGTGTCAAGTTGGAGGTCTGCCAACAATAAGGCATAATGCTGTTCGCAATTTTGTTGCATCGAGATTAACCCAAGTGACGTCGTCTGTCGCGATTGAGCCTGTATTACGAACACTGCCTGAAAATGTCGAATTCGAGCGACCTACAACAACACGGGATATGGACGCAAGACTCGACATTGAATGCAACGGTTTATTCGGTGATACATTAGAGCGGTCCTTACTGGACATTTGTACATTCAACCACCTAGCCCAATCGTATCGTTCGAATAATCCGGATAACCACTTCAATTACCACACACAAAGGAAAATGGCCAAGTATAGCGAACGTGTTGCCAAGTTTGAAGACGCAAATTTTTACCCGTTCGTAATAGCGTGTAACGGTGCTATGGGTAATGAGGCTCAGCTAGTTCTGAAGCGGATGGCGAAATTGGAAGCTGAAAAATCTAAACGACCCTACAATCGTTGCATTGAAGACCTTAGAGTTGACATTGGTTTTCTAATGGCTAGGTCGGCTTCAGTCGCATTGCGAAATGCGAGGTCGAGAACTGGAAGGTTTGCAGGAATTGCAATGGGAAATTTTATTGGTGATACGATAGATGATCTCTTTGTCGAAATAATAATAATGCAGCGATTTATTTCCCATTTCGCCTTTCGGCTGGGCATTATTATTAATATTAATAATAATAGAATGAATAATTGCATACACGAGCGAGTATCATCATTTGGTCGGCTTCATCAATTATCCTCGTGTGAATTCTTTAATCCTAGATGCAGCACTGTACACTACAATCAGCGTAGGTGGACCTCATCAGCAGTGAGCCTACGCCTACATTTCGTGTTTCGGTCCTTTAATGATCTGCTGAAATTTTCCTCTGCTGCCTTTCTGTAAAAACAAACGATACAATTTGTAAGGAAAACATTTCCACTTGTGCAAACTGTACGTTGTTTCCGTCTTTTGTAACAAAATGACGGAGATAGCACTACAGTTGCCGGAAACAACCGACAATCTGTCTTTTGAATCTTCTTGACAGGAAACCGGAATCTGCCAGGTTAATAGAATGAATAATTGCATACACGAGCGAGTATCATCATTTGGTCGGCTTCATCAATTATCCTCGTGTGAATTCTTTAATCCTAGATGCTTTAATCCTAGATGTAAGGAAATGTTTTCCTTACAAATTGTATCGTTTGTTTTTACAGAAAGGCAGCAGAGGAAAATTTCAGCAGATCATTAAAGGACCGAAACACGAAATGTAGGCGTAGGCTCACTGCTGATGAGGTCCACCTACGCTGATTGTAGTGTACAGTGCTGCATCTAGGATTAAAGAATTCACACGAGGATAATTGATGAAGCCGACCAAATGATGATACTCGCTCGTGTATGCAATTATTCATTCTATTACCCTGGCAGATTCCGGTTTCCTGTCAAGAAGATTCAAAAGACAGATTGTCGGTTGTTTCCGGCAACTGTAGTGCTATCTCCGTCATTTTGTTACAAAAGACGGAAACAACGTACAGTTTGCACAAGTGGAAATGTTTTCCTTACAAATTGTATCGTTTGTTTTTACAGAAAGGCAGCAGAGGAAAATTTCAGCAGATCATTAAAGGACCGAAACACGAAATGTAGGCGTAGGCTCACTGCTGATGAGGTCCACCTACGCTGATTGTAGTGTACAGTGCTGCATCTAGGATTAAAGAATTCACACGAGGATAATTGATGAAGCCGACCAAATGATTAATAATAATAGTTTAGTTCGAATTAAGCACGATATTGATCCAGTAAAGCAAGTTTATTTCAACCGTTAATTTCTCTGAGAGATGGGCAGGTTATGCATTTCTTTCGTATTGGGACAAAGCTCGACAACGCCCGACCAAGCCTTTTGTAAGTTGTTGATAGTTCAGAGACTCGCAGTCAGATTCTCAGAAACTCTTTCAACTTAAAAGGTTCCAGTATCTGACTTTTACCTAATCTTAGCCCGAAGATAAATATATATATTGAAGTTCGCGAAGTATGATTTGCAGCGACGAACTCAAACTGTCGATATCAATTTAGTTATAAAAAATTTCAAGTTGTGCGGCGAAGTATGAACACCCGATTCCTTATTGGAATCAGCCTAACTGCTGTATAGGCGCTTTCCCCAGCACAGGATCTTATAACAAACATAAAATTCCCGTCTATGTCATGTTCCACAGAGATGAACATCCCTTACCGTAATTCGCTGAATAGCATTTCTATTATATTTTGTTATATATTTTGTTATCTAACTGCTTACGTCTTTATAACAAATTTGACGAGATATTATGTATTGCAAATACAGTAAGTAAGTAAGGGTTTTATTAATAACTATAACTGATAAAAACTTAAGAAACAAAACATGCAAAAGACAACTTTAAATAGAAGCTGTTCACGACGTGTATTTTGAAATCTTCAACTTATATTCACGGCCTCAGGTCCAGAAGGATCTGAGCCCCTCGGCCGCACCAGCGCGCCGCCCTCTGACTGAACCATTCAGGGTCTCTCACACACCTAAGAGTCCAGTCAAGGCGGACTATGGTTGGTAATCTCGAGATGAGGAGCTTGAGAAACCTTATTCTTTGTTCTGGGGGACGTCCTCGTGAGAAGAAGACTAATCCCGAGATAGCCCAAGTACCCCAGAGGCGCACTTGGGTTATCCCATTCAATGACAGATGCTGGGCCCGTTTCAGAGCCCACCTAGCTTTCTTCAGGATACGTTTAAGTCTATCCAGGTCAGCTTTCGCCGACCAATTCACCGTAACGGTGAACCCCAGATATTTTACTCGACTCGTAAAGATGGGGAGTGGTTGATGCTGCAAAATGGAGGAGAGTGTAGAGAGTGCTAGTCTCTTAAGTTTCTTTTTGGTGACAGGAACGCCATTAAAGACAACCACCTGTGATTTAGAGGAGTTTAAAATAAGATTGGATGGGGGGGGCAACTGATGTTTTAATCTTAAAAAGAAACTGCTGATGTCAGAGATTACATCTTTGCACCTGCGTCCAGAGAACAAGGCTGTGGTATTATCAGCATATAACACTAGATGTTGATCACGTTTAAAATTCTTGAATAATACAATGGATGCAGCCAGAAATAAGATAGGAGAAAGTGGGGATCCTTGAGGTACACCTGTAATAGGGTAGAACTGACGCGCATCAGGGTCGTCTTCATAGTAGAACCGCTTGGTGTACAACAATATATCCACCCTGTTAACAATTCTCGCAGGCAACCCGAGGGACCTGAGAGAGGAGATAACGATGGGAATTGAGATCCGGACAAATGCAGCTGAAAAATCAAGAAAAACAGCCACAGTAAGCTGATGACTATTATCCTGACAAAACTGATGCACTTCACCAATTGCTGAATGGACCGAGCGCCCTTTGACAAACCCATGAAAACTCGGTGGGATCAAATTACGCCTACATAAATGAACGCGGATTCTACGCGCAAGCGCTTTCTCGTCGATGGATATGAGGGCGTTTTGAATCGAGATGGGCCGCAGATCTTTAGGACAAGTGATTAATCTCTTTTTAGGTAAAAAACTCGACGGCTGATGTTGATTTCCGCTATGTCAGATGGGGATGCTAATAGCATTGTGATGGCGACCTCCTTTCTCTGACTGTATGTCAAAAGCTGACAGACACAAGTGGTGAGTGGCGCGTAACAGATAAGTCCCTACTCCTGAAGTCACACCAAGGCGGGATTGGTTGGGGAGAATGAGTGGCTCCATAATTATGTAAGGAAAGTGACTCCTCTAAAACTTTATCAAGGCCTATGCTACCAATCCAAACCAAGGCTCTATCCTTCCAGCAAACAAACTTCTTCTTCTTGAATATCTTCCAGAAGGAAGCCTGAGAAGGGTTTTGGTGAGCAATGCTTGCCCTATCCCTGCTCAGCTGGAGCCTATATCTAGAGCTCCAATATTCATTCGAGAAGATCTGTCTGGCGGAAACAGAGAGATTGGGAAGGTGTAACATTTTAGCTGGGACCTTGAGCTTTGTTGGAGTAGGATTGTATATTCGACCTTTATAGGTAGTCGAAAGGATCGCGGTAGCTTGCGATGAGAGGTAGGAATTAAATTCGGTCAAACTCTCAATTCCAATTCTGGGAAGAGTTGGATAGCTGCCTGAAAGAAGGCCACTCTAATAGGATCAAAGTGAAACCTTCTTCTAAGCAACGTATCGTCCTCTAGCCGCCAGCGAATTAGGTTATGAGAGGTGGTCTGTTGTTGACGCGACTGCCCGGTGCAAATGGGTTTCAACAACCACATCTTATGTAGCAGTAATATGTCGAGGAGAGAATTTGTTGTAGAGCAATGAAAGGTTGGGGAAGGTGGTTTATGAATAAGATAGTCGATCCTTGCTCTGCGGAGTGCTGCATTAATCCAACGACCAGTTCTGTCGTTGAAGTCACCAAGTAACATGTCATAACCGCTCCCCTATATTTGATCCAGGAGGTCACGGTTCTTGTGAATTTCTCCTGGCCGAATATAGACATTGGCTATGCTTATACGCTTACCGTTCTTACACAGTGATATAGCTAAACAAGATAGGGCTGGACAAGAGTAGTTTAATAGGAGGGATGATCTTAAGGAGCTTTTTACTAGGGTTAAAAGACCTTGTGATGAAGAGGAGTGAGGGGGGTTATGTAAGGAGTAAAGTGGGTGTATATGTGTTTAGGGATAAATCGAGTAATATCCTTGGGGGAGATGGATAGACCGCGTATCCTGGAGGACTATAACATCTGCATCTCTACCAGATAGAAGGCTAAGGGCGGAAGCACCTCCCAAATTCCACTGAAGGATATTCAGTGAAAAAGGTTCTTGATTACTTTTCATTGCGTAAGTGTTACCGAAGCGGGACGCCCTCCAGCTAGTCGCAACTAGAGGCGATAAGGTCACCTTTACCGCTTCCCGTCACGACAAATGGAGTCGCTTGCCCACGGGCGATATCTTCATTTCCCTCGTTAGCCATAGCCCAAATCGAATCCTTCCGAGCAAGCTTCAGAGCGGCTATGCTTAGCGCTGACCCGTTTCGTTTCTTAGATTTTGGTGGCTTCTTAATATTGTTGGTCTTCCCAGAAGGAGGAGAACGGAAGGATTCCGCTAATTGACCCACCAATTTTTGGACCAATTTTTCAAGTTGAATCATTGATGCCTGATACTGCATTTCAATAAGTTTAAGAATTTCCGTGTCCGGCATCCTGTCGTCTTTCTTTTTAGACCAGACAGCTTCCACGAAGCTAGTCGGTTTTGCTGTCACACCCCTGTGTCTCTTTTGGTACGCCTTAAAGATTTTACACTTTTTTGACCATGCGGGGTGCTCACCACCGCAGTTTGCGCAAAATGGCTTACTTTCGCACTTCTCAGGATGTATAGCAGTTGTACCACACACGCCGCACTTATGTGGTAAAGAACATCCAGTGGACCAATGCCCCCACTGATGACAATTGTTGCAGTGAGGGTACGTTAGTGAGTCGGTTTCGATTATTGAAAATCTCAAATTATACCCCATAAAAGGATTGCATGTCGAAATCGATAGTTTTAGAGCTTCATCAACCGGTGCATTGCAGAACGCCACGGGAATGGGGAAGCCTTTAATCCCTTTTATAATGCGCACGTTAGAGATTTTGTAATCAGTTTCTAGGGCTGATATATCTTCTTCTTAAATGTATGTGGGCATATTATTTATCTTTATTGTTGCCAGGATTGGTTTGGAAGCAATTATACCGTGTTCCGAATGCTCTTTTTTAAAGTAGTCGACGTACGACATTGCGAGATCAGGAGTGCAGAATTAGATTTTAATCTCAGATTCATAATATTTAATCGCATTGAACAATATCCTTTTTTAAATCGATCGGCAAAGCCTCTTATAAAAACATTGAACATGTTCTGTCTTTCTAGTGGCACCAAAAGTATGATAATCACCAGGTTGGATAATTTTGGTACTGGGGGAGTTTACCCTCCGGAATATATTCAAGAGAAGCTAAATCTCCACTTACCTCGTTTATGGCATTGGCAGTAAAATTAGTTTTCATTGAGTTCTTTGAACGCTCCGACATGCTAAATTTACTCATTTTTTTTCACACTTTTTGCGCTGTTTTATCAAAATATGATCAGCAAATACACTGAACCAAAACCTCATAGCATTGTGTAAAACTTTGCTTAAAAATATTTATTTTTAAGTAAAGTTAAAAATATTTATTTTTAAGTAGCAAATGCATGCCGGCGCATGCTTATATTACCACAACAGCAAAAAACAAAAATTTAAATCATAGGTCGATGAGGAGGATACAGAGGCGGCATTTGAATGTAATAAAGGAGGGAGCGCGGCGGAGTTCGAGTGGGAGCTGATTCCAGGCGAGTGGGGCGGCGACGAGAATATTTCTGAGAGGGAAGTTTCCATCCCAGATTATTTTATGGCGCGAGCAGATCGAACCTTCACAAAAGGTGGTGGAGTCATATTATACGTCAAGCAACCGTTAACTATCGTAGAAAGGAGTACATCGTCGGATGAAACATTTAATGAGTATTTACGGGTATTAATGTCCACTTCAGATAAACAAAAACTAAAAATCGGTCTATTAAGTCGGTCACCACGATAAAAAAAACTGATAAGATTATCATTTCATTACGATGCTATCTAAAATGCACATATCCGGTTATAGTCTTAGTAGATTTCAAAATGCCTCATATTGACTGGAATCTCAATTCTTCTACAAGTGGTTGCTACAAATAATCTGAAAATCTGCTTGGTGTGTTCAACGATCTTAATTTGATTCAACATATTCAAGAATCTACCAGATCATCTATTTTGGACCTTTGCTTATCTAGAGAGGATTCATTGATTTCTGGCATCTCTCTAAGACCTCCTATAGGTCATAGTGATCGTTGCTTGATCTGTATTGTGCTTTATGTAGGCACCTCTAAACTAGCTCAAGCATTTTAGTTGGCAATAAATCCTTTCATATCGAATTACGCGAGGATGCGATAAGCTATTTTTGACATGCAATGGCCTTACCCATATTTGATTAGTATAGACGAATTCTGGGAATTTTTTTAATCAACTTTGCTTAACCTGCTAAACTACTTTGCACCGCTGAAACGTTCTATTAAATTATACACTACCCCTATTTGGTATAATTCACATATCAAACAAGTCATCAAATTAAGAGACAGAATTTACAGTGAATTTAAAGAAGCAAACTATTTCGGAACGAGTACAAGAGAATACGAAACTGTGTTACGTCACTTAAGCGGTGCGAACACATGTGCCTTATCTCCTCTCTCTGTCATTCATCAAAGAGCCATTCTAAACAGTTGTTCAAATACATAAGCTTGGACAAATCAACTTCCACTAAGATTAATTGGTTTTATCCATGGAAAACTTTGAGCTTACGTACGACGCCAATACCATTGCAACATGTTCCTCGATCAATTTACATTTGATAGTCATAATTGTCATCATAATCGTCACCCTCAGATAAGATAACGCAATTCTCTAGTTACAATTTTCTTCCTTTTGATAAAGGTGAGGTACTTAATGAACTCCGACAACTACCCCGTTCAATTGCTTCAGGACCAGACAACATCCTTCCAATTCTTATTCGTGAGCTTGTTTCAATTATATACGAGCCAATTTATGTAATTTTTTGTTTTTCCATATCCTCAATCTGGATTCATTTAGAATTCAGTTACTTTACTTTGTTCTCTTTAATCAGCTGGGAACAGTATAGTATCAATGGAATCCTCAAATGGATTTGTTTATTTGTACAAAATCATGTAGTTTATATGTAGACGATTTAAAGATATGGCGTCCAATCAATGATAATCGCGATCCAATATTACTTCAAAAAGACATCGACAATATTTTAAATAGGTTTGAACGCACATTGGACCACAATTCTTATAAATAATTATCTACACCTAGTCTACACTAGTACCACACGATACCATTATCTACACCTAGTCGACCCTGGAAGCTTCTCGATATCCCTATTCTCTGCACAGCCTTACTCAATTCTTCACTCTTTTCACTTCCTCTTAACTATCTCTCTCCCGATGATCTCTGCATTCTGTTTGATTCTGAACTTACGTCGATCCTCAATAACCTTCTACCTAGTCGACTTCGACGTTCCCAGCGCTTGCGCCATGCTCCCTGGTTCGATTCTGACTGTAGTCTTTCTAAGCGTCGACTCCGTCACTCTTTTCGTATGTATAAACGCTTTCTTAAACGTTCACCCAACTCACTCCCTCCAAATCTTTGTGATTCTTACTTTTCTCAACGCCGTTCACATCTCATTCTTATACGTACTAAACGTACTCTCTTTTGGCGAAATCAACTCGAGTCATCTTCCAACTCGAAATCTCATTGGAAAATCTTAAACTCAATTCTTTCACGATCATCTACCCCTTGTAATATAAATCCTGATGAATTTTCTTCTTATCTACAAACTAAGCTATCTAATTTATTTTCCCTACTACCCATAGCCCCCTTGTACCCACTCTTATCTTTAAATACTTCCCTCCCAGAACTATTCCACCTTCTTCCCGTTTCGTCTGATGAAGTTTCTTCGGTTCTGCTGTCATTACCTAATAAAACCTCTCCTTCTGACCCAATTCCCACTCACTTACTTAAAAATATCTGCACTCTTATCTTACCCTTCCTAACCACATTGTTCAACTCCTCCATCCGTAGCTGTACATTTCCTTCCATCTGGAAATGCGCCACTGTTCGTCCTATCATCAAAAAGCAATCTCTCGACTCCTCACTACCATCTTCGTACCGTCCTATTTCACTTCTCCCAACCCTCTCTAAACTCCTTGAGCGTCTCGTTCTTAAGCAAGTTAATACATATCTCTATTCCTCTAACTTATTTCCTCCCTTCCAAGCCGCTTTTCGCTCTAATTACTCTACCGAAATTGCATGTCTTAAAGTTTATAACGACTTACTCATATCGCGCGATCATAAATTATGTAGTGTCATAGTTTCTCTTGATCTATCGTCTGCTTTTGACATCGTCGATCACTCGATTCTTCTCCATCGCCTTCGTCATGATTATGGCTTCTCTTTACCCACTGTATCATGGTTTTCTTCATATCTATCAAACCGTACATTTCGCGTATATTCTAACTCTTCTCTCTCCCATCCTTCGTCCATTCCGTCCGGTGTTCCGCAAGGCTCCGTATTAGGCCCTATACTTTTCTCTCTTCTTCTTGGTGATTTGTCTTCGATTTCTCATAAATTTAACTTCCATGTTATGCAATATGCTGATGACATTCTCATCTATGCTCATGCACCTGTTTATCGTATTCGCGATCTTAGTGTTTCTGCTTCCGACTGTCTTGTCTCAATTTCCAATCATCTTTCTTCCCTTCGCCTTTCTCTGAATCCTGATAAATCCAAAATTATGTGGATCCTACCTCGACGCCTCGGCTTCGAACCTCCCTCCGTATCATTAAATTCTACAATTCTTCCTATCGTTGATAATCTCGTTTTCCTAGGCTTCCATTTTGACAACCGACTTTCACTTAAACCTTTCGTTAGAGATAAAGTACGCTCATCTACCTTGATACTCCGCAACCTCCGTCAAGTTCGTAGATTGATCGATTTCCCTTCTTGTATGACTCTCATATCATCTCTTCTTTTTTCTAGACTCGATTATTGTCTTAGTCTATTTTCCAACTCACCTAAATCCACTCTTCTTCCCCTACAACGCATCGTCAACGCAGCTGTCCGAATTCTCCTCCGTCTTCGTCGTTTTGATCACACATCCTACCATCTTGCTTCTCTCGATTTGCCTACAATTTATTGTCGTGTTCAAATTCGTCTTCTTATCGTTGCTTTCCGCCTTGTAACTTTTCATACCCCTTCATTTCTCAACCTTCCTTTTCTTGATAATTCCCGTCCTGTTTACTGTTCCTTGCGTTCCTGTAATTCCCTTCTTTTACATGTCCCAAACTACTCTACCTCCTTTGGACTCCGCTCCTTCCTGGTGGCTGCTCCTCTATCGTGGAATCATCTGCCCATTCATATACGCCAATCAACTTCCCTGCAGTGCTTCAAACGACAAATCCGATCCCATCTGAACAATTTAACTGCTTGACTTTCTCATTTTTGTTTGTGGACTTGTAAGCGTACAGCTTGTACGCATTTGCCACATTAAATAAATTTGTATTATTATTATTATTATTAATGATGTGATCGGCATCGTTTCCGAATTTCAAGATCTCGAAGTGATCGTAAATGAAAATCCATAGACAAAACACATTTTCTTCACACAGTTAATAAATGTCGACGAATTATAGAGAGTATTAGAAGGACTCTTGGTCAGTTTACCAGTCTAGTTTTTGACTAATATATAATGCATACATCTTATTTTTGATGTTACATACATCTCCTTCTTGCTATCCTCATGATAGAATTGAGATGAATATATTGTGAAATTATATATATTATATAATTTATATGCATAACGCCAATCTATATGCATAATGCCACACACGTGGTAACTATCACTCGCCAGCTTCCATTGACATCAAGACTCGCAGTAGTAGGCGTACCTAGGGTTGAAAAGCCTCTATGTATATCAGATATGATGCTCGCGTGGTATGTCACACAAGACAAAGAGAACACAGGGAACATATTTGTAGAAACATTTTCAAAATTCGCCATTCGAAAAGAATGAGAAGTCATCACCTAACTTTGAAGATGCATCGTCGACCAAAGAAAAGATTTACGACTATTGTCGACTGAACGTGGAATGTATAAAAAATCTCCCAAGTAAAATCGTTTATGCCCCTACAGTTTACTCTGCGAAGAAAATCCTACGAAATGTAGTAGTGGAGTGAACTAAGTATAATTTTAACTTTTTTATTCTATATTTTTCATTTTTATCTGGCATGTACGAGCTTACAGTGCGCTGTCGTGAACATTGGCAGCGAATTCACAAAATATTTTGCTAGATATGTTTGATGACTAACACTGCTTAGTGTAAATGAATGAAATATTAGAACGAATCAATATGAAAAATATAACTACTAATTTTTGTTTAAAATCACTGGTTAAAAAATAGTCTTAGATATAAATACTTACAAGCTTAAACACACACTTAAACTCACAACAATTTTCTAAATTTCAACCTTACGACACCCTTACAACGACCGTACTGCTGTGGGATTTGACAGTTCTGACGGTTATTCCCTAATAGGATTGCTTACCTAGTTACTGAGATTGTCTGACCATTAATAGAACCTACTTTACATCAGCTTCCGCGTGCGAGTTACATTATTATATATCATTACAATCATACAAAAAATACGCGAGTAAAGTGAGAAATATATAAGGGATGTCGCAGGACAGTATAACAAAAGAGTTTGCCAATCAACAAGTGAAATGTGATGGTGCGGGATGCAATGCATGGACTTTCGTCGCCATGCCTTCAAACAGTATATTCCCTTATGCCGATAGACCATTCATGTGCGGTTTTTGTTGTGCAGCACATTTCGGATCAACGAGCACAATGGATAAACTTGTGATTAAGGACAATGAAAAATTTCCACTATTAAACAGGTATTTTCTATCATCAAGCGTTTCAGATGAACAGTGTACCGCAAACACCTCAACTGTGTTCTCTTCGCCTACATCGAGTTTGATTAATAATTTAAATATTCTAAGCAATCCCAGTAGTCTAAATATCTCAATTGTTTTAACGTCGCTAGTGGTTACATGCCATCATATTTTCAGTCAAGTTCAAGCCCTTTTCACCCTACACTCGTCACCCGCTCTAATCACGATTACAATAATACATTTGTACCTTCTTAACATAGCAACACTTCACCGTATGGGAGATCCAATACGGTCGCTGATAAAGATAATGTACCTGATTCGACATGTTATATTGGTGATATCGCGATAGCTCCTTCTTGTGATCTGCCGGTGATCAACCACAGTTTTACCAATTCATTGAATGAGGCTTCGGTTACTATGACTTCTACGACAATAAATCATTCGAGGCCACATCGAGGTCTGAAACAGGTAGAAAAATACGATCGTTCTCGTTGTCTTCTAATAGCTAATTTGCTTGAATATGAGTATCTCAACAACCTCGTCCGTATAAATCACGACGTCAACTCCAATAAATTTTTTTATCTCACCTGCCAAGTCTTTTTCACTGTAGACATTCGAGTTCTTATCCTTTTTAAGTTAGGAAAATGGGAAAAAGAGCGGACAAAACCACAACTTTTGAAAGTTGTGCTAGATAATTCTGACGTATGTATTCTCTTTTTAAAGCATTCATCCGCCTTAAAAGGTTCTGGTTTGAAGCTCTTGAAAGGCATAGTCTGACGATAGAAACTGAATGAAACTAAATAGACGTGTGTGAAAGGAGAGACAATATCACTATCAAAAATATTCAGGTAGTGCGGCGCAGAGTATCTACACTGTTTAGGATATTTTCACACCAAAGTTGCTCGGGTTCAATACTGTTATGCCATCAGTCTAGATGACACAACAGTATTGGCACTACCGGGATCTCTCCCTGTAGATTTTATCATATATTTCTTTTTATAGAAAAATACCGGCAATTGACAGTAATTTATTTTACGGCGTTTCGACCTTACTGTCTTCTTATCTTTATTTTAAGATAAGAATATTCTACAACTTGCACGTAGTACATATACACATACTATTTAGTAAACATGGAAGAATCTACACTTTACAAATTTAGTCTTTTCTTCGTTAATGTGCCTTGGAGTTCAGTCATTAATTGCGCAGTCCAATAAAGTTTCTGTCTTTTTCTGCGATGTAAATCGGTTAGTTTACTGTTGATTATCTTTATTTTAAAAGAGTGGTCAGGCTTACTCTGGATATGGATAACGGCTGAATCCTAGCTTTCATTCTTTGTTTTAATCTGATAACTCCTTAGGTTGTTTCTTATGTTCGTAGAGTCACCGGTTTCGCCTACGTACTGTACATGACAGACTGTGCATTCTAACAAGTATATAATTCCTATAGTTTTGCATATTGTTGTTTTGAACTTTGTATTCTAGCCCAGTTGACACGCTATTAAAGGCGGTTGATGGTGATATGTCTGCTCATGTTTTGCAACGCCTGTCATTACACGGTTCTGAACCATTTATTTCTATTTCTTTTGAAGCTTTTTCAGGGAAACTGGAGCTCGTTAAGATATCTCTTATTATTCTTGGTGGTTTGTAACAAATTTTAACATTATTGATTTTGATTCCGGTTGTTTGTGTGGACTTTTTGATCGCAGATTGAACGACTTTATCAAGTTTAATAAATGAAGGATTATATTCTATAGATATTCTAATTGGCTGGTTTACTGTTTGTTCATAAATAAATAGCGATTTTCTATTTTTTCCATTTAAACTTATTAATAACTGTTTGAATTTGCCGTCGTTTATATCCTCGTCTTATTAAATCCTCACTTAGGCGATCCGTTTGTATGAGAAAGTTATCATTTCGAGAGCATAATTTTTTAATCCGTCGTACATCATTACATATTAAATTTCGTTTGATTTGTGGAGTATGGCAACTAGAAGCGTAAAGGTATACGGGTTTCCACGTTGGTTTTCTAAAAACGCGTGTATGTAAAGTAAAATTTTCCCGGAATACCTCAATTCCTATGAATGAAACAGTTTCATGCGAAATTTGTTCTAATTTGAACTTCAATGGGCTCTGGCGATTCAGATGTTCCACCCAAGATCGCAGTGATTGTTCGTCGCTATCTTACATGAGCCAAATGTCATCTATGCATCGCAGAAAATGTTTTGGCTGTTTTGTACAAGATGTTATAATTTTTTCTTCGATTGCCGCTACATACAGATATGCGAAGACAGGTACGACACTTGTCCTCATTGTACATCCAATTGTATGTCGATACACCTCGTTATCAAACTGGAAGATGTTATTTTTAAGTGTGCAATGAAGCATCGTTATTATGTTCGATACTCTGTTACATGCCCATGAACATTTTCTTATTAGGTATTCCCCTAAAACGTTTATATCTTCATCTAGCGGAATGGAAGTATACAGCGACTCAACATCCAGGGTACCATGACTTTGAACTTTGTCGAGCAATTTAAGGGTTCTATTTTTCTCAAAAGTATCGGAATCCGGTAGGTACGAGTCTACACATTGTAATGCTGGTAATATGAGGATATGTACATATTTAGATACTCGCTCCGTGGATGTCCCAATATTGGAAACTATTGGTCTTCCCGGGCACGGATAAATATCTTTATGTATCTTTGGTAGAATGTAGAATTTACCTACTCTTGGTGAATTTACTAGGATTCTTTTTTGAATGTCTGTTGTCAGTGGCAAGCTTTAGATGCAATCACACACCGTTTTAAATGATATATTTACTGATTCTTCGTCAATTTTTGTATAGGAGTTTGAATTGAGTTGTCTTAGTGCCTCCTTTTTATAATCTGGAGTAGACCATATGACGACTTCGTTACTATTGTCTAGTTTCTTAATAACTATTAAATCGTCTTTGTGAATTTTGCATAGTTCAGTGATAATATTTTCTGAGTTCCTCGTTCGTTTTGTAGAGTTTGGTTTTAAATTTACAAAAGTTTGAATATTTATGTCATTTGCTATGTATTTCCGTACTACTTCGTTTCCGCCAACTTCAAACGGAAATGCTTTGTTAGTAGTTTCTCTTAGACTTTCGATGAAGCATAAACAATTAAATTCCCTTGTTGTTGGGCAAACATTTAATCCCAATCCGAGTACGTTGAGTTCATTATCAGTAAATTGCTTTGTAGAAAGATTTTTCACGAATTCTGGTTGTTCTTTAATATATCTACGAAGATTCACAAACCGTTCGTTAGGGTGTTGTTGGATATAATTAAACGGTGTTTGACTTATTAGTTTCTTCAATTGAAATTTGAATTTACGTAACTTTTGGTGTATAGCGAGTTTATACGAGTCATGGTCAATAATACAATGCAATCTGTTATGGACATATGCCCATAACAGATTGTCCATATGTCCATATGGACATATGTCCATAACAGATTGCATATGTCCATAACAGATTGCAAATGTCCATAACAGATTGCATATTACAATCTAAAGATTACAATAACAGATTACAATCTAAAGTAAATACAATGATGATCAATCCGCATTTCCGATATCTTATTGATTTTCGCTTTGATTAATCCGTCAAAAAAAAGTATTGATTATTAAAGTTCTTACAATAACATTTCTACGATTGCTACGATTACAACGTTTACAACGATTATATCGATTACAACGATTACTTCAACGATTAAAGAATTTAAAATTGTCTTGATTATATAAAGTTCTTACAATTTAAAACTCAAAATTGAAATTTAAATCAAATTCCATTGATACCGCAATAGACGAAATCTGTTGGTCGGATCCATTATTCAATAACGAATTTTCCGTTTGAAAAATTGATGGAAATTTGAATTCCAGTACAATATCACATTATATGACAAAAATATGACAAAGAAGACCAACAAGCAAGCGAAACACAACAATACAACAAAGTCGGTTAGGTACGCAGATAATGAAGTGGCATGTGACTCTCACGGCTGCACGATATGGACCAAAGTAAGCTTCCCCTCAGACAGTTCTCAAACAATGACGAGTCGCAATTTCTATTGTGGTTTCTGTGCAGCTCTTGCAATTGCAAATTTAAATAAGACTATTAACGATCTACGCTCACTAACCGAATACACTGATAAACCATTACGATCAGATATCCCTTATACATGTGAAGTATTCGAGCAAGATACAGTACCTTCACTAGACAATGAAATCGCTCCGATCAACATAACGGCAACATCTGATACTTCAACATTCCGGAAATCTACCCCTACTCGAGTTTGGACACGAGGACATGCAAGATCGCGAATCGTAAAGGCAACAACCCTTGAAACTTCCTTACCTAACCTTAAATCTGATTTCCTGGATTCGTCAAATCTAGAGAATTCCACCATTTCTTACAAGGGTACACAGAAACAAACATTCCATATTACTTAGAAAACACATCCAAGGCTGGAAACAAACACAGAAGCACCACATCACACAGCACTCCCAACTTTTTATTGTCCTCAAACAACCCATAGTCTATATAAAATGGATGGAACACTAAAACAAATGATAAATCATACCAAATCCACTGTAAACAACACTGATAACCCCAATATACCTATTCTATCTGAGCCTAAACGACATAAACGCCGAACATTCGATCGGGATAAATGTTTTATCATTGTAAATTTAAATGAATCACCGAGTCCAAACAGTCTCATCCGGATTAAACATGATGTTGATTCAGTAAAGCAAGTTCTTTCAACTGTTCTCCCAACAGAAATATCAGTCGAACAAAATAGACAGGTAATACACCTCTTTCGCATTGGGAAGAAACAAGATGGTACCAAACCAAGGCTTTTGAAAGTTGTTGTTGATAGCCCCGAGACTAGTAAGCAAATCATCAAGAATTCCTTTAAGTTAAGGGGCTCCAGTATCAGACTTCTACCTGACCTCAGCACTGAAGATAGAAACAGATTGAAATCGGCAAGGAAAGAGCTTCAACAAAGAATTCAAAACGGTGAAAAAAATCTAATTGTGAAAAATTTTCAAGTTGTGCGGCGAAGGGTAAATACGCGATTCAGCCTCGGAATCCGTCTAAGCGTTCCATCGACACTCTCCGCCGCACAGATTCGTGCATCCACCACGTAAACATCAATCCAATTTCAACACCAACAGAGACACCACACGACTGCCGTTACTCTCAAAATAATATTTCCATCATGTACTCTAACTGTTTAAGCATGTACAACAAATTTGACGAAATATTGTGTCTCGTTAATTCAATGAACACAAACATCATAGCATTGAGTGAAACCTGGCTTAACAACGATATATCTGATAATGAAATCTCAATCCCAGGCTACTTTGTTATACGATCGGATCGAACCGCCTCAAAAGGAGGTGGAGTTATATTATACGTCAAGCAACCGTTAACCATCATCGAGCACAGCATTGTATCAGATGATTCATACAACGAATATCTGTGGGCAACAGTATCTTCTCCTGATAGACAGAAACTAAAAATCGGTTTATTTTACCGATCTCCGCGCTCCGCAACTGAAAAGATTGGCATCTCTTTACGACATCACCTAACAAGCTTATCACCGATCATTATCCTAGGAGACTTCAATATGCCTCATGTCAATTGGGACCTATATACTTCGACACATGGTTGTGATGTTGAATCATCCAATCTCCTTGATACGTTCAACGATCTCAATCTAACCCAGCATATTCACGAACCCACTAGAAGGAGGAAGCAATCATCTGCCATTTTAGACCTCTGCTTATCACGAGGGGAACCCACAATTGATGAAATCTCTCTCAGCCCCCTATTGGCCACAGTGATCATTGTGTCATTAGGCTGGCGCTTTCTGTCAGTCTCTTTAGAACAGCCCCCTCGGCAAAACCCGAATTGAATCCCTTCAAAGCGAATTTCGCAAGTATGACGCAAGCTATTCGAAACATTCAATGGCCTAATCCATATGAAATTGGCATCGATCAGTGCTGGGAAAATTTCAAATCTACTTTGATCAATGCTCTAAATTACTTCTCCCCTTTAAAACGTCAGCGCACATCCCACAAAACTCCCATTTGGTTTGACTCGCAGATTAAACAAATGATTAAGACAAGAGACAAAATTTACAAAAAATTTAAAGAACAGAATTGTTCTTGGATCGATTACAAGGAATTACGAAATCAAGTTACGGCACTCAAACGTCAGAAACGCAGGTGCTTCGTTTCCAATCTTTGTCGATCATCAAAAAGATTTCCCAGTAAATTGTTTAAACATATCAGCTCATTAAAATCAACTACGTCTGATATTAACTCTATATTTATGGCAACCGGTGAGCTCACATCTGATGACAAAGCAATTGCCAATATTTTCCTAGATCAATTCACGCTAGAGAGTCCTACCTGTCAGTATTGCCCCAGATTCTCCACAGCTCAATATCCGTGTTACGAATTTACTCCATTTGATAAATTTGAGGTTCTTAACGAACTTCTAAAGCTACCACGATCAATTGCGGCAGGACCAGACAATATTCCTCCAATTCTTCTTCGGGAACTTGCACCAGTAATATATGAACCTTTACACACCATATTCGATTTCTCCTTGTCAACAGGCTGTATACCATCAGATTGGAAATGTTCTATAATCCGACCTCTCTACAAAAAAGGCGACCGTAATCTAGCAAGCAACTATCGGCCCATAAGCCTTACCTGCGTTGCTTGTAAAGTGCTAGAGAAACTGCTTTTTAAACGAATCATCGGGCACCTAGAAGATAACCAAGTACTCTGCGACAACCAGCATGGTTTCCGCCCAGGAAGATCTACTGTCACAAACCTCATACTTGCGAGGAGTGATTGGACCAGATATGCCGAGGCTGGAGTTAGTGTTGATGTCTTGTTTTTCGACCTCAGCAAAGCATTTGATCGGATATACTATGATGTCCTCCTTATTACGCTGGAACAGTACGGCATCAGAGGAACCCTCCTTAATTGGATTAACTCCTTCCTTAGAAATCGGAAGATTACTGTATTAGCTAATAAACAAATGTCAAAAACAAGAAATCCTGGACGCGGTGTTCCTCAGGGATCGGTACTCAGTCCATTGCTCTTCATTATTTACATCAACGAGCTTACTACAGCTATTTCGAGTCCATGTGGTTTATATGCCGACGACTTGAAAATTTGGCGACCAATAATCGATAGCCGAGATCCAATGATACTCCAGAGAGACATTGATAATATTAAGGTATGGTGTAATCAACGGGGACTGGTATTAAACCCCGATAAGTCAAAACATATGCGTATCGGACATCTACACATCAATTCATCATATACCATTGACGGAAGAGAAATTGAAACAGTTCTCCAATTTCAAGACCTTGGAGTGATCGTAAATAGAAGCTTATCGACCATCCCACATACCAGTCACACAGTTGCTAAATGTCGTCGAATTTTAGGACTTATTAGAAGGACCATTGGCCAGCTTGACGCATCCAGTTTTAAGTTAATTTACAATGCTTATGTCTTATCTTTAATGAGATACGCTTCACCTGCCTGTCACCCTGAAACTACGACAGAGATGAACATGTACGAATCCATATTACGCAAGGCCACACATCTTGTACCCAGCCAACGCAAGCTCTCATTCATTTTTCGACTTCACGCACTTGGTGTGACCACAGTGAAGAAATCTTTAAAGTCATCTGATTTAATGTTTGTGTGGACAGCGCTTAATGTTCAAAAAGGGCAGAGGGAACATGTTTGTCGCAAACTGTTCGAACTTCGAAATTCAAACAGATTGACGGGACATCACCTCACGTTAAAGACCCACATTCGTCCACGAAGAAGATTTAACACAATTGTCAACCGAACGTGGAAAAGCTGGAATAAGCTACCAAGTCAAGTGGTTTCGGCCTCCAGTATTTTGTCCTTCAAGAGAAATCTGAAGAATGTACTAACTTAAAACAATCGGATTTTCATTGATATATATTTTTTTAACCCTGTACCCAGCCTGTACGAGCTCTACGCTCTTTTGCTGCTGTTGTATTTAATAATAATAATAATAATAATATGTCCATAACGGCAGACGCGAAACGCGTCTGCCGTTGTCACGGTACTGATGAGCTCCGTAAGAGCGTACGTAGCGACTTTGAATATTGCTAGAATAATTTGGTTCTATATCTTGGTCTGATGAAGATATATAGAATGCTGCCTGGTGGTTATGCCTCCGTAGGATATATATATATATATATATATATATATATATATATATATATATATATATATATATATATATATATATATACGTTTAAGCGTGTGTTAAGGTGCCTATGGATGATTATTAAAGTCACGGTACTGATGAGCTCCGTTAGAGCAAAACGCGTATACCGTTGTTGAAGTTTGTCGTCACACATAGGATGACTGGGCATTCGTAGCGACTTTGAATATTGCGATAATAATTCGGTTCTATTTCTTGATCTGAAGTCCAGTCTATCAAGCAACACCATTATAAATGCCGTATTTCGTAAGAAATCCTGGACCGTTGTCTACTCAGCACATTCATGCATTACTATTATACCTGCCGTATCCATTTAGGATCCAACGAGTGCAGTGACAATTCAGCAACAACCTCTGCCTAGTGTTTAAGGATGGTCCGCACAGCAATTCGATCTGGTTAAGAGTGAAAGCCTCAGACAATTAAGCAAAGTGTCGGAAACGCCTTTATTCACAATGTCGCACAGGCAACCGAAACAACCAGTGTGTACCTCATTCTACTGATGAGTGTTGCCGAGTACTCATCATTTCGATGCTGAAGTGGTCGTCTAGAAGTGACATGATGACTGAAAGTCGTGATTTGAAGTCCAGTCTATCAAGCAACACCATTTAGTATAAATGCCGTATTTCGTAAGAAATCCTGGACCGTTGTCTACTCAGCACATTCGTGCATTACTATTATACCTGCCGTATTTATTTAGGATCCAACGAGTGCAGCGACAATTCAGCAACAACCTCTGCCTAGTGTTTAAGGATGGTCCGCACAGCAATTCGATCTGGTTAAGAGCGTGAGCCTCAGACAATTAAGCAAAGTGTCGGAAACGCCTTTATTCATAATGCCACAAAGGCAACTGAAACGACCAGTGAGTACTTCATTCTACTGATGAGTATTGCGGGTACTCATTGGTCGTCTAGAAGTGACACGGTGACTGAAAGTCGTGAATCGAAGTCCAGTCTATCGAGCAAGGCCATTTAGTAAATGCCGTATTTCGTAAGAAATCCTGGACCGTTGTCTACTCAGCACATTCGTGCATTACTATTATACCTGCCGTATCCATTTAGGATCCAACGAAAGATGAGCTTTTATATTTTTAAACGTTTCGAGCAATTGCTCTTATTCAGTCTTCTTATATATAATATGTTATATATAATATATATTATATAATATATATTATATAAGGTTATATTTCGGTTACTACTGTCTACATCATAATGAATATCGTGTAGAATTGATTTCGGCCAAATGAAACTAATTGACTGTTTACCATTCCCGAGAATATAAGATACTTAATTTAATTCCCAGTCGAAATTTGATATTTCGACTGTAAATTTCGATTAGTCATTTTCAATGGCAATCTAAAAATAATCTTATCTTTCAATTGTAATATAAATTATATTAAATTATATGTTGTATATATTATATATATATGTTGACAGTAGTAACTGAAATATAGCCTTTTTATAGTAAAGTTAGCTATTCTTGGATCCGCTAAAATAATGTTTTTGTGAATCGAAAATTCCCGAAAACATGTTCACGTGTTTTCGCGTGAATTATGTACGCAATCATTTCTTGCCAGACCCGGAGGAACAATTATTATAAAGAATAATTATTAAAATAAGATTTATCGATTATCATTTAATTTTTTCACGATTTTATCATTTAATTAAAATTAATTTCGATCACATGTTATTATATAATCAAAATGAATACCATAATAAAAAGAACCCTAAAGATCTTTTGTGATGCTGCCAAAATTGCCTTGGCCATTAAATGATTATTTTCACATTGACCATGTTAAATTATGAGAATATCCCATTTTTCTGTAAATGTTTCGTTTGTTTTATATCCCTAATGCCGTTTACAGGAAATAACCGAATATATGACATTTTAATAATAAAATGAATATCTTTTTGGTTTCGAGAAAATAATATGTTCGTTGTAGTTTTTTTTTAATTGATATAAATATTAACCGCATTTATATAAATTCAATATAACCGTTTCATATAGTGTGAATTAATTATTTATGTTTAAAAATTCCTTTTTATACCATTATTGAGACCAATACTTGAGTATTGCTCTCCATCTTGCTTCCCATGTACACGGACTGAACTGAATGCTGTCGATGGAGTTCTTCGCCGTATTACCCGTTTATGTCCAGACTGTAAGTATTTACCTTATCGTGAGAGACTTAAAGTGATTGGCATATTTGACATGAAGGTGAGGTTAATGTTTATCGACTTGGTTGCAACGTGGAAATTATTGCACAAATTTGATGGATATCCTCGAAATATTATGGTGTGTCGTAATAATAGATCCAGGCGACATCATTCGATGACAATTTTTAAACAGCATACTGGGAAACTATCGCCTGTCACAAGATTGTCAAGACGTGTAGTTAACGTGTGGAATAGTCTTCCTGAATACGTTGTTGCCTCCACAACGCTGACTTTATTTAAGAAGCGATTGCGAATATGTCTGGAACAGATCGATAATATGGAGAAGCTATCGTATCCCTGATTTTCTTAACTCTATCAATTCTACATTTTGTTTAATTTTTATTTTATTTTTTCGTGAGCAGACTGAACAGCCATATAGGCTTTGTCTTGTATGTTATAATATATAATATAATTTATATTTATAAAATATGTTCAGTTCTTTTGCATTTGATTCTTTCTCAAGCATTTCAAATATTCAATATTTAATTCCTACGCTTAGAACAGAACAAGTTAGACTTGTTATTAAAGCTTTTGTAAACGAAATACTTGAATAATTTTAGATCTATTATTTAAAAATTAACTAAATTGAACAAATAAATATGCGGTTAAGATCTTCAATCCAAAAGACCGCTTTAATTCTTGCACTTTAAATCAACTATGACTCGGCAATAATCAAAATGCGGTAGAGGCATAAACTGATGTGTTGCGTGTTGTCGCAACACAGTAAGTCTTATAGACAACGGATGTTGCATTTAAAACTTTTCTAAGAGAATTTAAGTTTTTCCTAAATAGAAACAAATGTTCTATTTTCGATTTCAGATTTTGAAATGCCTCTTATGACTAGTGGTCAAAAAACAACGAGCGTATCGTGTTTTCAACGTGTTAAAATGGGATTTGGTATGGGATTTACAATAGGAATGACGGCCGGCGTGGTAATTGGTGGAATATCATGTTTCAGGTTCAATATTTTTTGTATTCAAAATGAATATTTTTTAAATTATAATGTTTCCTTTATTTTCTCAATCGTTTACTCAAAATTTACACTTTTTTGTGTATAGGAGTGGATTACGAGGAAGAGAGTTGCTCGGGCAGGTTTCCAAAACAGTTATATCTTTCGGAGGATCATTTGGAACGTTTATGGCTGTTGGCAGCGCTATTCGTTGCTAAAATGTAAATGAGTTCTTTTCAAAAAATATTGCATTCCAATTAAGCAGTTGTTATGCAAAGCATTAATTGGTCCTTTGAAGATTAAACTCAAAGTCACATTTTACATTTTTTGCTCTCTCTCTATTAACTTTAATCATTCATGCACATATTTGACAATTGTGTCGGATACTGATGAATACTTGAGGAAACTCTTAAACTAAGTTCGGTCTAGAAAAGAATACTCAAACACTCTTAAAACTATTAGTTTGGATTTTAACTCACAAAGCATACTTGCAAAATGCTTTACAACTTCGTTTGAACTTTATTACTAATAAAGTTTAAGTAATTATTTTTCATGTAAAGCTCTAGAAGCTTAAACAAAGTTCGGTCTAGAAAAGAATACTCATACACTCTAGTAATGATTAAAACTATTAGTTTGGATTTTAACTCACAAAGCATACTTGCAAAATGCTTTACAACTTCGTTTGAACTTTATTACTAATAAAGTTTAAGTAATTATTTTTCATGTAATTACTTTACAACCTTATAATTAAACTTTAACTTTATTTGAAATAAAAAAAACTTTAAAACTTTATTAAAAACTTATTAAAAACATTTTTGATATGCAATTATATACAATTAATATACAATATTCGATAATATTACATAATTATATAGAATATAAATATATTTTCAGTATTTACTTAAGATTAGAGCATCCATTGATGTTTTGTTTGTTTCCGATAATGCTAGCAGTAGCTAGCGAAATTAAAAAATATATAGTATTTTATTGATCCGGCTTTAAAACATGTTACTTAAAAATTCCAAATTTGTTGTAATATTTTGAAAAATAAAAAGATTAAAGAACA
Organism: Pomphorhynchus laevis; assembly: GCA_012934845.2. Classification (NCBI taxonomy): domain Eukaryota; kingdom Metazoa; phylum Acanthocephala; class Palaeacanthocephala; order Echinorhynchida; family Pomphorhynchidae; genus Pomphorhynchus; species Pomphorhynchus laevis. The sequence continues at coordinate 4,879 of WNNJ02003295.1, read as the reverse complement.
ATTACATTAAATAATACATTATATTATTTATATTTAATTATATATAAATAACTTTATAACATAAAAATGAGAAACCTATATTAATTGAGATGTCACGAATTCGTGATAGAATAAAGTTCAGTTTTTAATTTTGAACAAAATTAAAAACTGAAATTCTAAACTTAACATTAAATATTAGTATTAATATTTAATATCAACACCTGTTGCTACAAAAATGATTAATTATTTATTATTTAAAAGTTATTTTCCTCTATTGCGACCAGAAAGTTTCCATCACTTGTGAAGTATAATAACGTATATAATAACTTATATAATATAAACTGGAATTTTAGAATTCTGAAGGAGGATCAATAAAATATTATTTTATTTTTATATCTCACTAGTATATATTAGACAGATTTTAATTTTCATGAAATTTACTGCATTTCTATGTCGTATTGATAGGACGTATCTTATAACAGTTGTGTGCTAGTAGAAAATTTTGTAATATAAAATGTTAAATATGTAATGTAAAGTATATTAAATTGAACTAAAATAAACTTTTCTTTTGAACTTTCTAACGCAAACTAACACGTATATGATAATACAATATTTATAATATTGTAATATTTAAAATATTTATAACAAATAAATTACATTTTTTTGTTTTAATTACGATATTCGTTACTTTTGATGTGATCATCTTTTGAACTTAGATGATTTTCAACAAAGTAGATTTGAAAACGTTATTGTAGATTAAACTATAAGAACATGATGGAAGAAGTATATAATAAATTATAACTAAATTAATAAATTATCTAATTAGTAAATTTTATCATTTATTATAATCAATAATAAATACATAAATTAATAAATACCGATCATAATGACATCTGCTCGTTTAGCAAGTTTTCTAGAATTTGTGCCTTCTTATTTCTCTTGTCGATCGAAACTGTTTTAATCGTAGTACATTATAGAAATACAAATTGAACAGTTTAATTGTAGGACACATCAATTTTGTTCACCAAAGAATGTTCAATGAACTTGACCTATTTATTTTTTGTCAAGTACTTTAACGCCATCTAATACTTTAAAGAATGCACACCATATGAATTTATTTTTATAAATTCAGTAAATTCGCCATTTTTTAAGCTTAAATACTAAAATGTCATTTATTTAAACCGGAATTTTAGAATTTTGATGCAGGATCAATAAAACACTAATTAAATTTTGAATTTTGCTTGCTGGTGCTAGCATCATCAGTAATGGAAACAAAACAAACATCGCTGTTTGTTTTGTCCTTTTTGCAACAGTCCTTTTTGCTAAAAAGGACTGTAGGAATGAAACATTGAATTTTTGATAATCGAATGGCATCTTCGTTTGAAAATTTTAATTGACTTCATTTAAACATTGTTTTTGTAGTTTAAATTTTATTGGATGAAATTAGTTTGACATCTAAAATTTTATTAAATATCCATATCTCTTAAACATATGCCATTGATATTTTAATGCCATTAAATAAAATTTAGTAATAATTTAATTTATTTTCTGATATTTTAATAGACATGGAAAACGTTTATTCGACTGATGTCGACATCGATAAAATTACTATTTCTTATATCCTGTTCTTACAGTTTATTTAAAATAACAGAATGTCAATGTAATTGTAGAGGCAAAAAAGGTAGTTGACGATCTGAAAAAGGGTTATTTCTTTCACACTTAGTTTCGATTAGAACATATAATTTTACAATAATGGAAAATTATTAACAATAATATATTTGAATCGCTAAATTTAAATCCTACACATGGGAATATTTTAAAAATACAGATATACAACTGTTTTAATAGTATGAATATTAAGAGCTGGACGAATCTGAAGTCGATAAGTCAACATAAGCAGCGCGCCCACCAGGTGGTCGTTTCCTCATGCTCGACACTGAAGAATCCTTTGTGCTATTGTCGTAACGATTGCTCTCCGATGCTATACTTGAAGATGAGAAACTCTTAGATCGTCTCGCTTTCTTTCTATTGGCCGGAAGACGAGTAGTCTTATTTCCACGCTGGGTCTTTTGAGTACGTTTTTGCATGAAGATCATATTAGCATTTATGAGATTTCCTTCTGCATCTTCAAGACCATGTGACCTAACTTTCTCAACCAGATCACTAAACTCTTCAACGACAAGCTAAATAAAAATAATGTTTCTGAGTTGATTGTTACGAAATTTTAATTAAAAAATTAAAATTAATTAGATTAATTTTAGTTATTTTATAGATAAAATTAAATCAAAATTTATAAATCAAATTTGAATAATCGTACACTAATTAATATTTATAATTATAAATAATTATAAATTAAGATATTAATTAATTAAGTTGTATAATATTGTAGCGATTATGATGAAGTTAACAATGAAACACATACGCGAACTTTTCTATTTTAAAAACCGTCGTTGTCAACGACGGTTTTCAAAAATACGGCTTAAGATAAGCCGTATTTAAGATAAGCTGGCTTAAGATAAGCCGCAAAAAAGATACTCTGACATACAATAATGTTTCAATAAAATTTGTAAACGAATTTAAATACTTGGGAATAATCCTTACATCGAAATTGTCTTTTTCTAAACGCATAACGAAAGTAATATTCAAAATTATAGAATCTATGCATGAATGTCTCAACTGTCATGATTGTTCATAGATGATGTGATGCACTTATTTAATGTCATGTTAGCCCATATCGCCATCTACGGAATACAAACCTTTTTGAACAAGTCAAGATGCACTGCTTTTCGTACAAAGTTAAATACATTTTCAAGCTGATGTAAAGAAAAGTTCAATATGAACCTTTAAACCCGTGAAATATGAGACAATCTGATTTAGTGAACTCTTCTGCTGTAATACAACGTAACTGAACTCTACCAAATTTTAAGAAGTAGATCTTTATTAGTCAGAGCTTTAATTCACGGCTAGCATGACCGTATTTGCGTAAATAAATGTCAATTTCATATCCACTTAAATGATTGTATCTGTAAATTCTTTCAGTACCCAGTATTAACAGACACAGGCTTACATTTTATTGACTCAATCAAAACCCAAATTTTCCTTTTTCTTTCTTATTTTCTTCAGATTTTGAAAAGTGACGAATGGGTGGTATCTTACTCCCAGGAACTTCACGTACGTTACTTTGTAAATTACTGTATTTTTATCAATTGTAGTAAATACTTAATTTCCACACAGAAAGGCAGAAGTGGGTAAATGAAGTGATCCAATAATGAAGGACAAACGTAGACTTCTATTTTGATAAAAAAATGATTGCTAATGACGAATTTTAAAGAATATTACATTTTCAAGGCAACGTTTGAAGCAAATTGAATTAAAATACGTATAACTGCTTTATTTACCTTGTTGACTTGCTTAGACCCTACCGATCTTTTTCTAGCATTAATAAGATTACGGAAGTACCGATAGACGTTATCGTCATGTAGTTTTTCGCCGTATAAAGGAAATAGTTCGTTAAGCTTCTTCATTGTCCGTTCTGATTGAACAATGACAAATAAGCAGTAAGAGATGTCAGCCCATTGTTTTGGATCCCTGAAATTACAAATGGTAGAAAAATATAAACATTAAAAGAAATTAAAGCATAAACTGAGGCATGAGTTGAAACAAACTACGAGCGAGTTTTTTACTCGGCGGTCGTCTGATTTTTAGAACGGATGTTTAAAAAAATTCCAGTGATTTACATTTACGAATCTTATTTTGTGACTAAATTACTTTCAAAGTTTTTTCTCTTACTTTTATTTTAAAATATATTGTGGTCTTGTTTGTCCAATCCTGAGAAGACATAAACGATATCATAAAATATATTTTTCTCTTTATTAATTGAAACAGCAAATGCATTACTTGCAAAAATGATGCAGTGACTGTTGCATAACATCAAAATTCACACTATCTTACTCGTTATTTTAATTTGTATAGAGAACTACATAGATATTTTGATGGACCCCTGGTAAACAATAATATATACGATTGAATACCCACATTAAATCGATAGATATAATAGAGATATAATCATTACTTCTTATTTTATCGGTTAAAAATTTCATTATTAAATGAAACTAAATAAAAAATTCATAATTTCATTATTTAATGATATTTATTCAAATGGATTATTGATTATTCAAATGGATTTTTTTATCGAGCTTCCAATTATAAGCTTGTAAAAAATATATAATGATGTAATTGAAATGAATTGATAGACATTTTAAAGCAATATCAATCTTTACTCATTTAAATAAATTGTCATCAAGCGTAATAAAAAAATAGTCAAAATTAAAAGTAATCGAAGCTTGAACGACTATACACGTATTGCAAGACTATTAAATAAATCCTTTGAAATTCAATAAACATTCGCAGCATTTTCTGATAAGCTGGGGTATTATCTTTGGCGATCGATGGAAGAACGATCGTCTTCAGCGATGAAAATTGTTGGACAATACAAAGTAAAAACATAAAATACCAAAAAGATCGTTGAATCATCGATCACAAATCAAAAGGTATCAAATATCCTTTGTGCGTACACCAAAGGCAAGATAAAACCAAACAAAAAATTAAAAACGATTGAAACGTATACCGATTGTATCAGTCAAATTTAAGTAAAGAGATTGGAGATTTAGTAAATGAAATAAACAATAAGAATTTGGAAGTACATAATCTGTTTGCCGATGTCACTTCTTCAAAAAACAGCACTTTGTTATAATAAAAAAGTGTTATATATTTATTAAATAAATATATATAATAAATATATATAATAACGATATATAATATATAATAATTATATATAATATATAATTTTTATATATAAAAATTATATATATGATTTTTATATATAAATATATATATTTAT